>CATIWJ010250286.1:0-13180 GCA_949640765.1 Croton laevigatus | reverse complement strand
GTCGAATAATTATTTTAAATTACTATAGGATTTATTATACAAATTTAATTATTGGAATTGGAATACCGCAATTGACTACGGACCCGTATTTATTTAATACAGTTGTCTATAATATTACACATTCGATCCGTTTACTATTTCTGTAACTAAATTTAGGATGTGACATTATTTATAAAATAAGTAATTAAGATTATCATTATAAAGTTGAGACCATTCATATTTACAACAAAAATAATATTAAATAATTATGATTATTTAAATAAATGTTTACAATTGAATATAAGTGTATATATATATGAATATAAGATGAGTTTTAAATAAATAATTGAGAATTTTTACTTAATAGACTAAACCGCCCATATGGTTTGGCAAAAATAATATTTTGAGAAATTATATAAATTGAGAAGTATAAGTTATTTTTAAAATTTTAATAAAAGTGATTTTTATTTTAAAAGCAAATATTTTAAAAAAGATGTAATTTATTAATAATTAGTATTATAAAAGTAAATATGAGTATATATAGGTATATAAATTGAGTTTTTAAACAAGTATTTATAAACTATTACTTAAATATTTTTATGCAATAATAAAAGTAATACTTTAATTAAGATCAAATATTTTTAAAGGTATCCAAGTTTATGTTGGGAAAATTGAAGTACCTTAATTAACTTAGAAAATAATTTTATGAATAAGATTTAAAAATAAAGAGAGATTTATTTTGAAAAAGTATTAGATTTATTTTGTAAAAGTGTTTTATTTAAAAATTAGCTATGATTATTAAAATAATAATTTTAAAATAAATATGGTGTTAGAAAAATATGATTGCTGAATATGATTATTTTGGTATGATATGTTGAATTTCATGATGACATTATTGATTTTGAAAAATCAGAAATTATGAGAAAAATGTTTTAAGCTTTACTAGGATTTAGTTGAACTGAACCAATGTAGGGTTGATCGATCATTTTCGGTGATTTATTTATAGCCATTGATTTGTTACGGCGATGGCTATTGAAATTGAGTTACGGTGACGACCATTATTCATGCCTTCGGGTGTTTAGCCTTTGGGTGATTTATTCATGCATTCGTGTGATTCATGCCTTCGAGTGATTTATTGAGTTAATATAGGTTTGTCTAAATATCTAGTATAGCTAATCAAGCAAGTCAAGTAAAATTTTTAAATAACGCAATTTTATTTATTTTAAAGAGCAATTTTATTTGATGAATATTTTATTAAGTGCTATTTAATATTTAAATTATGTTTTTAATTTATACATGTGCATTTAAATTATTTATGTTTTTTATTAGTTAAAGTATTCACTAAGCGTAATCGCTCAAAAAATTTGGTTTATTCTGAACTTGTATGTCTCTGAACGAAATATAGAAGTTGGAACTATGCAGTACAGCCAGAACAAGAACATAGATTGGCATATACTGTGAGGTTAAAGTCAGCACAAGCGAAGTTAGTATAGAAAAGAAAAAAATGTACCCATATTTTGTAATAAATTTAGAATATGATCTGTATACCATGTAATATGTAATGTGTCACAACTTGGTTCGATTAGAAATAGTCGGATTAAGGAGTGTTACATTTAGTGATATCAGATCATTGGTTTAGCCGTTCCTGAGCGGTTAAACTTAGGAAAAATAGTATAGTTTAAACTTAGGAAAAACATTGTAGGTCAAACTTAGAGAAACATAATATACGGTTAAACTTAGGAAAACATTATATGCCAAATAGGAAAACAGTGTATGCCACTTAGGAATACAAACACATAAAATATAAGTTAAGTAGTAATTAAGGAATAAAGAATAAGACAGATAATAAGAAACAAAATTTTAAATAAAAATTTAAATAAAATACATGGTTATAAAAAAAACTATAAGTTAGTTTGTGCCATGTAAATCAAATGGTTTAAAAATAAAATAAAGTAAATAATGAGATTAAATAAGATAGGATAAGTGAAATAATTAAGATAAAATAAATACATCCAAGTTATTAGAAAAATGATTAAAAGAGAAAAATAAAAATTTTATAAATCATCCTTTCTTGATTATGACTTCATCTTCACAGTATATTACAATCTAAATTCTTCGTATTCCTGATGCTATATGACGGTTCCAGTTCCTTTTACTTCTTTTGGAGACCTACAAGTTCAAAATTAACCAAATTTACTGAACGATTACGCTCAGTGGATACTTTAACTAATGAAAAGTATAAATAATTTAAATGCACATACATAATTTAAAATATAATTTAAATATTGTAAATCACTTAATAAAATAATCATTAAATAAAATTAATCTTCACAATAAACTAAATTGATTTATTTAAAATTTTACTTGACTTGCTTGATTTGCTCTATTAGATATTCAAACGAACTTACATTACTTGCTTGTATCAACTCACCAATTAGTTATATTACCAAATGGCTACATAATTTCTTCGAAAAACTCATTAAATGGCGGACATTAGATGGCTACAGAACTCACCAATTAACTGTCATCAAATGGCTACATAAATCAGTCGTCACTACAATCATTCACAATGGCCGTCGCCGTAACAAATCAATGGTCATATATCATAAAACTCAGGATATGATCGATCATTCCCTACATTACTCAGTCCAACTAAATCCTAATAGAGCTTAAAATATTTTTTTCATAATTTCTGATATTTCGAATTATACTTGCTTTTTCTTTCAAAATTATCATTTTTGAAACTTATTCCAAATGCAATATTTTTTATCATGAAATTCACATCAACATATTCATCATAATCATATTTTTCATAAACATATTCATATCAAATATTTATTTTAAAATCATATTTTCCTTCATGCAATTTATAATATTTATTTCAAAATCTTATTTCATAAATAAATTTAAAATTCACCACTTGCATCAATAATATTTTTCTTCATATTTTAAATAAATTCATATTATTTGTCAAAAACACTTTTATCATAAATATACTATATTTCATATCAAAAAAATCTTTACTGAAAGTATTATATGTTTTTATATTAAAAATATACTTATTTTAAATTTACTGTATTTCTTTGACAAAAATATTTATATATCAAAATTTTACTTTAACTTCTTAAACCGAATAATAATTTCTTCAAATTAAATATTTAACTTTCTTTATTTATAATTCTCTCGTAAAATATTTCTAAATTATTTAAGATTCTGGATTTTTCCTAAAATAAATTTAGAATCTTTTGAATACTTAATTTTCGAGAATCTTAGTTTCCGGTATACAAATAGCTTTAATAAAAATAATTATACTTAAATCATCATTTAATAAAAATATCTCTTTTATTGAATGTTTCAAAAATAACTTGATCTTTCAAATATTTTAGCGATAAATCGTAAATACTAAATTTTAAAACCCAATTTCTATATTTATATGTAATTCTTAATTTTCAAAATTATATTCTTAATTAAAATAGTAATATTAATCAATTCTTTCATTTAAGCAAAACACTTAAAATCATGAGTTTTCAAAATGTTATTTTTACCAAAACTACATGAGTGGTTTCATCTATTAAATAAAAATCTCAATTAATCATTTAATTGCAAAATATTTAATTTATCAAATAAAGCACAATTATTCACAACAATTACTTTATCAAAGTTACACAAACAATTATATAATGTAAAATCATTAAAAACATGTGGAAAATAAAATCGAGCTTTTCAAAGTTAAAGTATCAAACCTCGGTCTTCATCGTTACAGTTCATACTCCTTAACTCATCGGACTGTCCTTTGTTCTATCATCGTCCATATCCAAAGTCATAAGGTATTGTTCATATATTGGTATTCAATTCCCATCTTTGTTTATTTTTTTATTACTTGAATTTTTGGTTAATTATTAAATTAATCCTTAATTAATTGTCCAATTGTTCAAATAAATATTTAATAAGTGTCATTCAATAAATTTTTGTTAAATAATTAAATTAAACTTATGTTATAATTATTTTAGACTTAATCTCGTTGCCTTTATATTTCAATTAAGTCATTATAATATTTAATTTTAATAATAAATTAAATTATACACCAATTAAATCATAAAATATTCATTTAATAATATTTTCCCAATTAAACAGTTTATAATATTTATTTTATCAATATTTAATTTAATCTTAGCCTTATATTAATTTATTAATACTCTAAAATTATTTAATTTCAAAAATTAACTCAATTGATTAAATTAATAACTGATTGGGTGAAATTGAAGAGCTACAATAAGTTTTAGGAGTTAATACCTAAATAAATATAGGGCGGAGGGGCAAAAATGAAAAATGGAAGAAACTTCAGGGATCACCGCATGATTAACAGAAAGTTGGAGCACCGGACAGGAGTTTCGCCATCAAAACGTAGGCTATGGGCGCGTTTTGGAGTGTCTTCCTCCCCCGTTTGTCTGCAACGCGGGTCACCAGACACGACTTGACCTGATCGGCCCATTTGTGTATCCGGCGATAGTTCCCGGTAAATGAGGTACCGATCGACTCCATTTTCTGTCGCCGGTCCATTCGTGATCTCCAACCCGGCGGAAGATGGCCGAAAATTGATGAAACCGAGATTGAACTTTTCGGGTATCCTAACGGGTCTATGAGCAACCCGACTGAAAATCGTGTGTTTGGTTATGGTTTGCAACTTTTCTCACGTCAAACTTGGTCACCAGATTCCGAGGAATAAATTTATGACTTTAGTTTTTGAAGATGATGAATGGTTAGAAATTTGCCTATAAAATTTTTCTCTCTTATTTATTTTCTCTCTGCTTTAGAAATGAACTCAGAATTTTCTTTTCTCTCCCCTTTCTATCTGTTTTCCCTTCAATTATCTCCACTAAAATCAATTCTTTGTCGGCCATAATAAAAGTTTTGCATGTGAATTATTGTCCGTATTTTGCCAACAAATGTAGTATTATTATTTTGTTTATTATTATTTTTATTTATTTATTTTAATTAATTATTTATTATTAAAATATCTTTTAACGGAAACAGTCAAGTCGTCCTTAACTATTTTGTTAATTTAAGTTGATTAATTAACCAAATTGTCCTCCACTATTTCTCCAATTTACATAAGAAAAATTGACTAAAATGTCCCTAATTATTTTGTTAATTTATGTAGAATAAATTAGCTATATTATCCTTAACTAGTTCAACATTTTATATATATATATATTAAAATATCTCTTAATGAAAAATAACCAAACTGCCCCTCACTATTCCAACAATTTATATAAAATTTTACTGAGATAGATTTCGATTTACGGTTTCACCGTATTTTGCTAATGCCAATAAAAATCGAAAATCACCTCTATTACAAACCCCTATCAAAATTAAACTCAAATCCATTGTCTCAAAGTCTACATTTCAAATCTTAATATTTTGAAACTTAATTCTGCACCTAAAATTTTCCGAGGGTCAAAATGACCAAAATATCCTCAGAGTCGAAAAATGCAATATTATACTCAAAATGTCTGTCTCGTCGTCTTGAGTACTAAATGGTCATTTAAAATAACCAATTCACTTAGTCTATGAAAATTTTTGCTAAATTCCAAAAATATTAAAAAATTATATTTTAGTTCTTAAATAAGATTTTAGACTGTGATAGCCGCGCTACTCCTACTCTATTGAAATTAGAGGTAAGTTTGGTTAAATATTTTGTGAAATATAAAGTGATAGAGGTAGTTTATTTAAATTAAATAATTTTAGGGTTTAGGTTAGAAATTGAAAATGGTTTAGATTAATTTAAATTATTTGTTTAGATTATGTGAAATGTAAATTGATAGAGGTAGTTAATTTAAATTAAATTATTTTAGGATTTAGATTAGAAATTGAAAATGGTTTAGATTATGAAAGTTTGGGCATTTGTAATTAATTAAAAGTTGAAGATTGTAAATATAACTCTCAAATTTCGAAATTCTCTTAATTGAATTATTTTTTTCATTTCCATTTTTTTCCTTTGCGTTAGCATAAACAAATAAGAATTAACTAAAATCCGTACAAATTTGTGTTTTAACATTGTTATCTTGTCAACTGGAATTTTTATTGCGGAATGGTATTTGGGATATTTTTTATTCTAGTGATGGTATCCATCCCTGTTTTGATCTCTTAATTCAATTTTTTTTTGCTTTAATTAAAGAAACAAAGAAAGTTGTTTAAGGTGGGAGATCAATTTTAATGAAACAAAATATGTCCAACTTGTGGAGTATTATGACAAAACACCTGAAATTTGATTAAATTGATTGATGATATTGACCATGTCCGGATCTCAACTTACCCAAACAGCTCAAACTGAGCTTAAAATTAGAACTTTTTTCAGAACTCAACTGGGTTTGAGTACCAAGCACATGTAGTGCGCTGAGATTTCTAGTTCTTATGTTAGGAAGTATAATTTGCCAATCATTGAATTAATATTAAATTCCATTAAAAAACTATTAATTACTTTAAATTGTTCCTCTTATATTTTGCATTATGTGGAGAAAATTGATTTAACTACTTGCTTGGATTTGACTATTTTAATATGTGAATGGTTTATGCATTTTATTTAGTCTTAATTTGGCATTTTTTTCGTGAAATGTAGTTTACAATAAGCTTTATGCTCCATCTTCTTCCCATCACGCCTCTTCTTCTTCTCACTCTTACTCTCTGATTTTGAGGATTTTCTATTTTCAGGTTGGTTGATTTGAGATTATGAATAGCTTTGTGTTAAAAATTTTAACTTCGCTTTGGTTTGAGTTTAATTGGATAGATCTATTTTTGTTTCGATATATTTGAATTGGGTAATTGAACTGTTTTTTATTTCTTTTAGAATTTGGAGCTAGTTATCAACTGGATTCTCCTTCCTTTTTCCATTTGATTATGAAAGTTTGGAATTTTCTTGCTTTGCTGTTGGTTATTCTGGTTTTTTGAAAACTAAATTATAGCTCTTTTGGAATGGATTAACATCAAATCCACCAATTTGTTCGACTGATATTTGGTTTGGTCAAATATGTATGTTTTACTTTTATGGTGTCTTATATTTCTACAATTGTTAGATGCTCATAGTTCCATAGATTGGGAATAAGAGACTACTTCGAAATTGGGATGCTCATTAATTGGAACTAATTTGCAGTTTGTCTTGTTTTCCTTTTCTTTTCCTCCCTTTTAGTATAGTTGCCGTAGGGTTTGGTGCATTTGCTGCTTCAGTGGAAGTTTCAAATCTGAATTATAAGTTTTTGTTAATACGAAACTAAGTTTTATTAGAAATGGGAGGTCTATCCATAGACCTTTATTTTTAATTGAATTACCGAAGACAGTAGCCGAAGACAGTAGCCAGGGTTTGAGCCCCAATGCCAATTTCCTGACTACACCATTGGTTGAAGAGTTCTCGCTATCCTGCTTTAGGCTCTGGTTTTAGTAGAAGCTGCTGTGTCACTCATCAGAAATCATATTATTGGAGAACAAAAATTATTCACATTAAAAAGGAAACACTATCCTCCCCACAAAGGCCAAAGCCAGAAACTGCTAAGCATAAACTGTTTATTCATCTCTCTACAAAACTAAAAAGGCCCTCCCTCATAAACTATTATCACAAACATTCCTCGTTTACCTGTCTAATGTTCCATTTTAATAATGCACCTCAAAGACTCTCCTTTCAACATGTACTCAAATGCTTTGTTAATCTCAGAGAAGGTAACAGTGTGGGTGATGAATTTCTCCACTTCCAGCTCCTGCACATCACACCCATTCCATCATTTTATTTTACATTTCAAGGGAAAAAACCCATAATTTGCTCTTATAAGTTGGAAAACTCTAACAACTCACCTTGTTCATGTACTTCTCCACAACAGAAGGAAGATCACTGCGAGGTTTGTAGTTACCAAAGAAGGTTCCTTTCAGGGTTCTCTCATTCAACAAATTCATAGGGTGAGTTTTAAATGCATCATCCTTATTTGGGACTCCAACAAGTACAGCAACACCCCAGCCCTGTTAACCATAACAAATTTTGTTTTAAGACTTTTTTTTTCAAAAGTGTATATATATATATATATTTTTTTTTTTTTTTTTGGTACCAATGAAAAGAGTGTATATATATATATATATATTGCAATTAATTATAGGGGCAGGAGATTACATCGTGAACGCATTCAAATGCTGAGATCATGGCTTGGATACTTCCAGTGCATTCCACACTCCGATCAACTCCTCCGTCAGTCATCTCGGCAATTACCTAGATAAAATGTCCATTAAGTTCAACATCAACCATTTGAATCCTTTTTTACAATGAGAAGGTATCACATATAAGATCAGTATTTCCAACATTTCAACAAGTGTAGCTCTAATAATTCATTGTACATTTTCCACAAATACAGTAATTGAGACCAACAGCTTACCATCATAGTTTAAAATGGAAACAAAGAGCCAGGATAACTATAAATTGAGCACACAATATAGCAAGATTGGATCAATACACACCTGTTGGACAGGCTTGTCATAATCTTTCGGATTCACAAACTCAGTAACTCCAAACTTCTTGGCTGCAAGAAGACACACAAAGCAGAAGCATTATGAATCAAGCCCAAGGAAATCTAGATAGCCAAAAAAGGCATATTCTGAGTTTTAATTGTATACTTGCTTTTCATGTAAATTCAAATTAGTACGTTCTTCAAATCTGCTGGGGTTCAAGTCAACACCAATGACCCTTGAAGCTCCAGAAATTCTGGCCCCTTCAGCAGCCTGAAAATTACATTGGAAGGGATCATTAACTCCTCAAGAACCTTTCATGGTTGCCATAAAAACCAAAACAGGGAAGGCAAACAAGTACAACTTACAGCAAGGCCAACAGCACCTAAACCAAAAATGGCAACAGAGTGACCCTTTTGAGGTTTTGCAACATTCAAAGTGGCACCAAGACCTTCACCAAGAAATCCAAACCCATCAATAAGTTGTTTATCAAACTAATATGTTATGGAATCAGGCAATGGTTAGGGTAAAAAGACCTGTAGATATTCCACAACTGAGTACACAAACTTTGTCAAGAGGAGCCTCAGGGTTGATCTTGGCAACACAACCAACATGAACAACAGTGTATTCACTAAAAGTGGAGGTGCCCAAGAAGTGGTAAATGGGTTTCCCATTGATAGAGAACCTTGATTGGCCATCAGCAAGCATTACTCCTCTATCAGTATTGATTCTGAGAAGGTCACACATGTTGCTCTCTTCCGATTTACAATGCCGGCACTCCTTGCACTCTCCGGTGAACACAGGAAGGACATGGTCACCTGGTTTTAGATCAGTCACACCAGGACCAACACTCTCCACAATTCTAAGCCCCAATCCAATCAAACAAAACTAATCAGTAAATCTGTTATTTATTTATCACAAAACCAAACACAAAGATCGCTTGATGTACTAACCCACTAGCTTCATGACCAAAAATGCGAGGAAATAATGGAGATTGTCCCTGCAATAATCAAAACATCTTATATCATATAATTAATTTTAACGGTATAATTATGGAGTAAATAAATAAACTAGTATATAAATGCAAATTATACATAATAGGAATCTGACCTTTGCCTCCCAGAAATAAACATCGGTGTGACACAGAGAAGTAAAGAGGATCTTCAAACGAACTTCATTAGCCTGCGGTGGTGCCACCTCCACTTCCTCCATCACCAGCGGCTTCCCTGCTTCCCATGACACCGCGGCTACAAATACAATATTCCATTTTCACATTTAGCCAAACAGTTTCAGTATCATCATTCAAAAAAAAGAAGAAAAAATCTCTATAAAATCAAAGATCGTTAAAAAAATTGAAAAAAATACAATCAACCAGATTTAAAAAAAAAAAAAAAACAGGTCCAAGATCAACTACAATGGATATAATAAAAAAAAAACAAAAGATTACGGAAAAAATAAACTCCCGATAAAAGAAAATCGCAGATCAACACGTAATGAAGTAATTGATGGAATACCTTTGCAGCGAATGACCTGACCGACTGTGCTAGACATGTTTTGCTTTCACAGATTATAGAAGACGGTAGTAGAGAAAAATCTATTAGATATTGATTGCTATGAGAATAAAGAAAAGCGAGGGTGGCATTTATACTGCTAGTCCAAACGTAAATGTAAGGGAATTCCAGTATGATGTGTAGTGTGTGTGTTGGTCATAGCGGCGGTGGGCGAAATACCAAAATTGGTTTTTAAAATTTTTTTTTCCATGTGGGACTGTGAGCCTAATACCATTTGCGCCTAAGGTTTTCGCAGCCACGTGGCGTTTTGCTTTTTCCATTTTTCGGATTTTTTCTACCTTATCAATTTTCATAAACGACAGAAACACTGACCTATTCTTTAGACTACATATACTCATAACATTTGAATTTTAGGACTTTCCTATTTTTATAATACACTTCTATATGTAGATACGTTTGATTAATGTCAGCCTATATTTTAGCGTCAACATATTTTATATTTTTAGATCGTTTAATTTGGTCTGAATTTTCAAAAATAAAATTGCACCTTCAACATTTGCATTTTTAATTTTTTTTTAAAAGTTTATTTGTAAGAAATTATTTTCTAAAAAAAATATATAATTTAACCCAGTTTAAACTAAATAAGAACTGATAATTTCGTGAGATCTTCGAGGTCCGAATCCGAGGTCTTTGGGGAGCAAGCTTGCCTGTAAAAATGTGGGAGCTGCCGGTGGCAACCACTCCGATGATAAAGTCAGTAATGGTGACTATAATATATTTGAAAGGAGATTAATAATATATAGAGAGGAGAGGAGAAGAGAGAGAGCTTAGCTTAAATGGTAGTTTGCCGGAGTATTTATAGAAGAGTCTTTATGATTGCCTGCATTCCACTAATTATAATCATGATTGTCACATGAGTGGTGGTCTTGTCATAATTATTATGTTGCTGTGGGATCAACCCACGTGGAGCTGAGTTTGGGTGGAGCTGGTGAAGCTGACCCTTGAGTGGACTGACTTTGAGCAGACCCTTTAATGTGGGATGGTATCGGTGCTCAGTAGGCTTGACCTCTTGGAGCTTTGTGGTGGAGCCTTTGTGTGGGCCTTTAGTATGGGCTGTCATCAAGAACCATGCTGATTTTTAGTTTACGATACATAAATAATGCTATCTATATTATTAATTTTATTAACTATATATAATAATTTAAAATATAATATAATGAAATGAACATTTACATTTACATTTACATTTAATTTTGATCACCTATAGTACTTGATTGGAAATTTTTTTTAAGGTGTGTTTGATTTAACAGTAACTACCAATTAATAACATTTGTTAGTAGATGAAATTAATAATGGGTGAAAGATGATTGGTAACTGATTTTATGTAGTTTTTTTTCTTTTAATTATGTTGTTTATTTATTATAATAGTAGTTGCTATTATAACATTAAATTTATATATTTTGTATAATTATAATCATGACATAATTATAATTATAACTAATAAATTAATAATATCCGTTAGCTCAAAATATGATTTGATTGATGATAAAGATTAGTCATTTATTTGCTAATTATGAGTAGCTTATAATTGGTTATATTTGTAAGGATAAATATACTTGTCTCAGTCTGAGACGTCTCAGTAAGGGTGTTTTAGTATTTTTAATGATATTATTTATTTAATAATTAAATATAAAATAATATAATTACTTTTCTACCCTCTCCTCAAACTTCCCCAAATCCTTCATCCGTCCACAACGTCTTTCCACGTTCTCCGTTCGTATCGCTGGCGAAATTCGATTTGTGGCTACTGGATTCCCTCTAACCATCGGTTTCTAGTTTCGCCAAAAAGTTTCCGGCGACATCTCCAACTTCATATTCTCTCCAACATCATGTTCTCTGATGTAATTTTCTCAATTCCATTCTTCAAGATGGAGGCATATTGAAATTGTTTCTTAGGTTTTATTCTATTATTTCTCCGGCTTCTCTCTCTCATCCATGTATCTTTCTTCTTCACGTTATATCTTCAAAATTAACTCAGAAAAACGCATCCTTGTTCGCCAATTTGGATTGAAGAAAAGGGGATTCTTCGGAAAAAGAGGTATTGTTCTTTCTTTTTTTTAAAAAAAATTCTGCATTTTTTTTTGCCTCTTGTTTGTTGGGTATTGTAATTCTGCATGATTCTTTGTTGATTTCTAAACGAAATCGTGTTCTTGTTAATGTTCTGCTTCTTCGATTTTGTCTCAAATGAATATTTCCCCCTTTGTTTCTGCTTGAACCTCTTCTGCTTTCACTAAATTGAAAAACTCGAAATACAATACTGAAGGTTGATAAACAATTTATTCTTTCCCATTCTACGATGCCGCTCAGTGACTTACCAGAATATATTTCATTTCATTGCTGCTTATATGATGCTTGATTCATTGAACAAGAAAGGATACAATGCATATGCAATTTCCATTCCATCGCTTGCTGGTCTTCTGATAATATTTAGGATTGCTGCCCCAGTGTTTGCAATGATGATGTCAAATGTATTTAATTTTGAAACAGCCAAAGGCTTGCGATTATCTATATTCATGTCAGATTTGCTTTTGTGGGTTCATATTGTTGTTGTCACAGAGGATCATCTCCATTTTTTCAGATGCACTGATTGATATGTACACGAAGTGTGAAAATTTTTCAGATGCGCATAAGGTGTTCGATGAAATGGATGAAAGAGATGCAAGATATCAGTTTGGATTCCACTTTGGTGGAAATGATCACTAAGTTCCATATGGTGGATTCAGTTTCAGTTGAAGGTATCTATTTTTCACTTAAAACAACAAATATGTTGATAAGATCACCTTAAATGAACAATCCAGTCTTGCTTATTGGTGGTCATTTTAATTTGAAATGGTCGAACAGCCAAACTTTCAATGTCCTTTAATTGGAACCTTTACATTTATTCATTGGTTTGCAAAAAGTGCAAGGATCCTTAAAACCAGTGTGGGCAACTCGCAAGTCATTATATCGGTGGAATATATATGTTGGAGTAAAGTCCAGTCCGTCCTTGTTCGTCACAGCGCCCTGTATTTGTTGGTTTCGTCTATCCCATGTCATCAAAGTGGTGCTACAACTCAATCATCATCAATTATACATGTCAATGGTCACTTATCCATTGTTGTCGAAGAGTTTGCGTTACCTTAGAAAAAATGCATTCATTTCATTGCATT
>CATIWJ010250251.1:0-11243 GCA_949640765.1 Croton laevigatus | reverse complement strand
GGTTCGGTTTTTGCACACTCCTAGCAAGGATGTGAGGAAAGAGAAAGTGAAAAAAGTGAGGAATATTTTATTAAGATAGTTGGTATATTTTTTGTAGTATTTTATTGAGATAGTGGGTGTTGTCAAATCATACTTTTAAATGGAATAATTTTAAATTGTAGAATAATGATGATAAGAATAAGGGTATTTTGGGATAAAAGTTGAGAAACGTGAGTTTCCTTAATTTACGTGTAGGAGAGAATCTTTTCTATATGTCGCGAATGGAGGAAGTAGTAAAGAGTAAAGGCAGCAAGATAAGTAGAAGTATGAAGTATTAAAGAGTATATATATATATATGAGATAAAATTAATGTTTAAAGATTTGGCTCATTTAAATATAAAATAGGTAAGGTATATATATATGAAGTGAATGAGAGATATATGCATACACTATACATGGTGTACAAATATATATTTATAATTGCTATATGTATACATAAAGATGATTTCATAAAAGTTGAGTATTTATATAGATTTTGCTATATATATATATATATTTTTTTTTTTTTTTGGTGAAAAGTTTTGCTTTAATAATTAAGTTTAGTTATATTGCATAATACTCTTAGCATGGACGGAAGCAGAGCGGGTTAACGGCCATTACAAAAGAAGCAATATCTTATGTAGTGGTTACCTTTGGAGTGGTGGTGTCAATTACGAAGCTATGGCTTAATCAGTGGAGAAAGCATAACTTCTTTCCAGATTGTGTATAACAGAAAACAGAAGAAGGATAATAACTTTAATCTAACCAAATCAAATACACTTTTATTCAATCAAACACCCAATTAATTTGTACCTTCTTTTGCAATTACTTGTCTCTGTTGACTTTCAAATTTAACTACAAACTTTTTGCATTATTTCTTCTTTTCGGTTGATTTAATCCTGGATTGGAAACAAAAAACCTGTGAATTGTGTTAATTTAACATAAGTGAAAAATGAATCCAAGGGGTTGGCCTGATGGTGAGGTAAGTCACCAAAGATCTAAAGGTCCTGGGTTCAAACCTTGGGGTAACTAAAGGAAAAAAAAAAACATAAGTGAAAAATAATGTGCATCCTCTTTAGAAGCATTGAGGAAGTGTTTATTATAAAACCAATCCACAATCTTAATTAGAATTGAGTGCAATATTTACTGTTGATATACTTATATATCTAGTACGCTCAATAGCAGCATACACTCAAGTTGTTAGCTAGAAAAAGATTAAATCGCTTTGGCCTGACCAAAGCAAAAGCAAGTGCGGACATAACTAACCTATAGTTACAAAGTATATCATACAAACTTATATATCTGGTACGCTCAATAGCAGCATATACTCAAGTTGCTAGCTAGAAAAAGATTAAATCGCTTTGGCCTGACCAAAGCAAAAGCAAGTGCGGACATAACCAACCTATAGTTACAAAGTATATCATACAACGCTTTAAAGAAAGAAGGGATTATCATTGTTTAATAATTCAAACAGGAAGTTGCCTAGTGTAGACAACTCCACCTACATCATACAACATCAACAAATGAACCAATGGTAATAAATCATCATAAATATGCAAACCAAAAATCACAGAGTGACCAAAGCAAGCAAAGGGATCAGCCACCCTATAAATATGCCTGAAGGTAATATCCCAATCAGCTAGACATACTCCTGTATCTGATGCAATAAATCAGCATATTCATAGCATTCAAACAATTATTAAAACAGTTAAATACATAATAATTTTACTCAAATACATCCTTTTAATATTTGATATTCTTTAAAAAATAATCATCCACATATTATGAGCCATACATTGCAAATGCATATTATTTCATTATCATTGTATAAAAAAAAAAAATCTCCAAAATCAGAACAAAATTTGAAAAATCAAAATATATACACGAAAAACATAATTTCCCTTTCCAGAATAGGCTCCACCTGAAGATTTCAACGTTTCTTCCCAAATCAAAAATTTCCTTTTCCTCTGCCACCCAGCAGTTCCCACAAAAATTGAATTAAATTAAAATCTATAGAAATAATCGGATTTTTTTTTTCCGCTAAAATTCCACACGTGTGGTTTATTCAACGAATAATTATATAATGGAACCGTGACGGCACGTCATCCGCTGACGTGTCGTAAAAAATCAATAAAATTATTCCACTTGGCATTAATTTCAATTACCTATGAATAATTAATGCTATAGGTAATTGAAATTAATGCCAAGTGGAATAATTTTATTGGTTCGTTACGGTACGTCAGCGGATGACGTGCCGTCATGGTTTCATTATATAATTATTCTTATTCAACACCCAAGTGCGAGCTCCCGACACCTTCTACGTAATGTCCCTGGCGGTGCAGATTCTTCAGTCGCCGCAAATCCCTGGAGGACCCGACATGTGTCATTGCCTACTTTTCACTGCAATTTTTTTTTTGGTCAGACTTTTGACTATTTTCTATGATCATTGTTGATCGGACGGTTCATGCCACGTTTCTCTATTCTTGATCATGCAAATGCATTTTTTTTTTATAATAATAAAATCTTCTTCAGGTCGGCATACTGCTATAGGTTTATAAGGTACCCTACAAATTTTATCTTTTTTCGAATTTTTCCAAAATAATCTATTTTTTGGCCTTTTCAGGAGGAAAAATATTACTACTACTATAATAATGTATAGGTGTAAAATATTGGTATTTGCTTGCTGATTGGTATTTGCTTGCGGGTCCATGGACCTCCATGGTTGGTGGGTGACGAAGAGCCATCAAAATTCTACAATTTTCCAATAAATATTTATTTTTGACTTATTATTCAGCTTTTATGCATATGAATGTTGTTTTAATCGTACAATTCTAACTTTATAATACCAAAAAAAAAAGAGGTGAAGTCAGGAATTCTGAAAATTTTAGGGATAAAATTGAAAAAACAAATACTCTTAGTGGTAAAATATAAAAAGTTTGAAAAATATTTAGACCAAAATGAAGGAAAAAAATTTGCACTTCTTCCCTTGCTTCCGCCTCTACAGATAATGAAAAGTGATACTACTAACATATATACAGAAATAATATTACCTTTTTTGCTTAATTGCTTTTTGTAATGTAATAGAAGGGATAACATAAAAATTAATCATCATTAGCTTAGGTTATCAAGTGTTTTGAATTAATTGATTAATACTTAATTTGGAAATGGTTAGCAGAAGCCACTACAAGAAGAGAGCTTTACTTTACTTCCATAATCTCTAATTAGCTTTTGTACTGGCTAATTAATATCCTAATATCTACTCATCCATAAACATGGGCACATTAGGTTAATTTAATTACTTATTCTCAAGCGTACAGAAATTATCATTTTCTTAAGGGGGCACACTTTATTTGTTAATTTCCCTTTTATTAACTTCTAAGCACCCATAATGTTACAAAGGTTATATTAAGAGTGCAATTGGTTTTGTTGTTTCATGCAGTTATAATTATTTTATACTCCATACACAATAGATTAAATGTTTGATGAATTTTTAGATGTTGATTTATGTTGGTAGTTTTTTCCTTTTAGTTACATAATCGTTGTTTTACACTTATATTATATTAAATTTATTAAAATATTTTTAAAATTTACTTTCTTAAATTATTATTTCAGTTATTTAAAATTAATTATATAAATTTATTTCTACCTATTTATTTAATATATTAAAAGAAAACGATATAGTTAATTAATAACATTATACATTATGTATAGTTATAATTATAAGTGCACCCTTATAATAATTTGACGTTGTAACAACGGCAATTTAGTTTTATCAAATACTAATTCTAATGTGAATCAACTACTGGCTAGCCAATGTCAAGTAGCATAAATGGCTAATCCATAAACATATGGATTACAAATTTAAGGACGCAATAAAAGATCTCTAATTCAAATGGTTAGAGTGATGTACATTTTTTATATGAGGTCAGGGGTTCAAACCCTAATTAAGAGTAGGCATTTACGGTTCGGTTCATCGAACTTAACCGAAAATGTCAAACCGAAAAAAACCGATACTGAAAAAATAAAATCAAAAACCAAACTACAAATGGAAAAAACCGAACAGCTGAATTGATTTTTTTTTTTGGTTCGGTTATAAACCAAAATTTGCCATCACAATTTCAGAAAAGCAATTATTTCTGTTTTTCCATTTTTTACTTAATCAATTTTCAAATTTTCAATTAACCTATCATTTGCTTTGTCAAAAGAAAAATTAAAAGATAAACATTTTATATATGTCTTTCATGTTGGAAACAAAAAAGAAGTTGAGAAATGAAAACAAAACCCAAACTAAAAAGGCAAAACAAAAACAAAGATACCAAACGTAAAACGAAAACAAAAATTCCAAACTGAAAGTGAAAGCTATACAAAAACAATGAACTATTTCACAAACGAAGGAAATGTGAAAAAAGATATAATAAACCAGAAATCAAAGATAATTTATAAACAAAAGCATAAAGATGAGCATAATTATGTACAGAAATAGAAATCAATAAATCATCACATCCTCAAGCAAAATAAAAGAAATCAACAAGAACGTTAACCAAAACAAAAACAGAAATATGAAGAAATACGAAGAAATAACCAAAACAAAAACAGAATGTTAATCCACAAGAAAGATAAAATAGGCCTTCTGCCTTCAAACATCACCAACATCGACATGATCCATGATTTCAACACTTGTAAACACCAAAATAGAAATATGAAGAAATGAAAAAACAGATAAAATAAGCCTTCAAACTTTGAGCAGAAGCTAAAGAAGAAGAAGACTCGAAGACGGTGGTGTGGTGATGGAGTATATCATCAGCGGCAGCATGGCTGTAGCGGTGGAGTAGATCTTCAACGGCGACGTGGTTGTGTGGCGATGAAAGTAGATCGTTAGCGGCGGTTACGGAGAGGAGGAGAGAAGAGGTAGAGGGGAAGCAGAGAAGAAGCAGCAGCAGAAGAAGGAGAGAAAAGAGATGAAGAAAAAGGAGAGGTTTAAGAAAAAGAGGAGAGGAGAGGTAGCATGTTTGATTTTAGGGTTAGTACTTTAGGGTTTTGCGGAAAAAAAAAAAAGAATATATAGAGGGAAGGTTCAGGTTTGCTTTTAGGGTTAGTATTTTAGTTTGTATACTTTTATAACCGCAGACTGAACCGAATTATTTGATTAACCAATTTTCAATTTAGTTTTGATTTAATTTGCGCTTTACGGTTTTTCATGCTCACCCCTAATTATTATTAAAAAAAAAAATTAATTTACCATTTTAAAAAAAATACATGATACGTGTTTTACATGTCAAAAAGGCATATATGCTTTTTTTAAGGTGAAGCAAATATTTTCCACGATGTTTATACTTAATTGCAATTACATTTAAAAGGGTATATTAGAAACCCACGTAAAAAACAGCATACCATTAAAAATTACTATTTTTATCTTTTTCATTTCTTTACTTTTTTTTTTTCATCAATATCAAAAAAATTAACTTTTCATTAATATCAAGAAAGAAATAATAATAAAAAATTATTAACTTTTATAAAATTTATTATAAAAAAAAATATAAAAAATTAAAAAATACACCCAAAAAAAATAATATAAACAAATAAATAGTATAATAGTATAAGTTAGTCATATTATACTATCATTTTAAACTTTTAATATCGATAAGCCCAAACTTTAATACGTGTAACTTGATCTATTTTGATCGAATCATAACTTTTAAAATTACAACATGTTTTAGATTTTTCTATATATAAAAAATATCATTGGATATAAATTAAGGAATAGGGATATATGGTTTCATCAAGTCTCTCGCAAGCTTTGATTAAAACCTAATAATTTTATATTATTGAAAACGATCACAAATTGATTAGAATTTTTTAGATCTCTGATTTTTGCAGTATGAATGATTGCAAATATCATCAAACCAAATCTTATTGTTTATATTCATATCTTCAAAAATATACTGTATTATATATTAATAACATAGAAAATAAAATTATTATGATTATTTTTATTTACGAAGAGGGCTAATAAATAAAAATAATACGCTACTTATTTCTCTTAAAAACACATTTCGTTTGTGATCAGAAGGAATCAAATACACAACCTTTTTACTTCAGTTCTTACACTGATGGATATTTATTTATACATTAAAAAAAAAAAATATTCTCATTGCATAATTCCTAATTGTCTAATCAATTTTACTACATTACAAAAGTGAGAAATGTGTAGGGTAATAAACAAGGTAATCCATCATATTCACATCATCTCATAGATTAGTGATCTCATCATGCAAAAAAAATTAATATAAATAATCAAAAATAACAAAACAAGACAATAATTTTAATGAATGATTACCAGTTGTCTCGCTTCTTTTAATCATTGACGTATAGTCCATAATAAAATTAAAGTTCATGCAAATCACTTTCAAACTCCATTAATTTAATTACTCATCAGTCCACATCATTATAATTTCCTCTAGAAAAATTATAAAAGTTGACGTGAAATCTTTATATTCTTTAATACTAATATCTTTTAAATTTGACCCAACAATAATAATAATATTATTATTATTATTATCTCAAATTAGCCAAGGTGAGAGCCGAGAGTTATGATGGACGGAAATTTATAATCATCCAATTCGTTTCAGAAACATTTTAGAACGGAAAATTTCCCTTTCAAGAACTTATAAATACAAAGAAAATTTGAAAAATCTTTGGTTTTCCTTCCATTTCTAATTTCTTGTTTAACCATGTCTCTGTTTCAGTGTCCAGAGTAACAATAGGCCAAAAGGTATACACTATATAAAGGAGAGTCTTTTTGGCTTCTATTTTTATTTATTTTTTTTTCTTCTCTTCTGTATCGGACAAAATTGACTTTGTCTGCCAGATAAGATAGTGCTTCATAGGTCCTACTAAAAGGCAAAATTCTTTTATTTTTCATTAATTTAATTTGATAGAAGATTGAAGGATCAGTTTGAGTATCTTATAAGTTATGATTACAAAAATATAATGCTAAAAATGTTTTTAGAAAAAGGGAAAAGCGACACAGAGTAAAATCTATATAATTAATTAATTATACAGTAAGTAATTATTAGTTATATTTAGGTTTATAACAACTAATTAATGTAACTCTTTTTGTCTAATATGTATTTGTCGTTTTGATGTGATGATAATGGAAAATATAAATTATGCAACTAAAACTTTTTGAGATGTTACCCTTTTGGGGAAAATGCAATTTAGAATTCTACCGACTGGTTTCCTGTTTGGGTATTAGTTTTAGCAATTAAATTAATGATATATGTTAACCTTTTGATAGCTTTACATATGATTTTCTAATGCATTTTATTTTATGAAAAGTTAAACCATTTGAGTGATTCATTAACTTTAATTTTGTGAAAAGCTTCAACACTCAAAATTTAATTACGCCTAAATCTTTTTTTCTTAATCAATAGAAAATTTTAGTTATATGTGCGAATAATTAAAATTCATTTCATACTGCACAATTACTATAAATAAAAGTGAAACATTTTTATAATTCTCTCAAAAACAAATAAATTGCATAAACGCCTCAAAAAAAATAATAAAATTGTAGTTCTCTCAAAATAAATAAATTGCATAAACTGTGTGAATTTTATTTATTTTTTAACATATGAATTTGCAAATAATTTTTTTTTTATCAATTTGCAAATGTAATTTATAAAATTAAATGAAACCCATAATTTATTTTTAAAAAATAAAATTTCTTTAATTTAGAAAAGCAAATTATAAAAAAAACAAAACAAAGAGCCGCAAATCTTGAAACAAAGTGAATAATAATTAAAGCCAGGGGGGAAGTGGGGAGTTCAGGTTGGACTTTGGTGTGTAGAGTCCGGTGGGCGATGCGGAAGAAGCGTTGACGCGGATTCAACACATACTTATTAAAAAAGAAAATGCACGTGCTGTGACGTCCGCATGCCGACAGTCGCTATTAATTGGTCAGTTTTTTCCACTCGCTGTTTTACTTTATGTACGTCGGTACCTTCCTTTCGTGACAGCGACCACGCGGTTCCTACACTCGTCTTCGTCGGCACGGCCTCCCCACTGCAACTCGCGTTACTCCCTCACGCTCTACTTAATTTATTTTTTTTGAAAGATCGCTCGACTTAATTTATTAGTATATTTATTTTTTTCTTCTTACTGAATATATTTTTGGGAGAAACAAATTCATAAATATTGTAGAAAAATTGCATTCAGATTAGCATATAGGATCTTTTGGTTTTTATAGAATATATTATTTAAAAAAATTAACAATTTAGATCATCTACTGTGCACATAAATCAAATAATAAAAATTAGTTCTAATTTAATCAAAAGTCCCAAATTCGAATTTTTGATATGCATTTGTATTATCGACAGAAAGAATTTTGCGGCCTTCATTAGTTCTATGATGCTTGAAATACAAATAATTAAATCCATGGACCATCCAATTGATCCTTCTGCTGATTTCTTTTTTCCATAGTGAATAGTGAACCAAAAAAATCAGCATTTTGCGCAAACTATATGAAAACAGGATTAAATGCCCTTTCTCATAAAAAAAAAATAAAACAGGATTAAATGCCATTTCTCATCTAAAAATATATATATTTCATGTAAATTAATTAAAATAATTTTAACAGAATAAAATGAAATATAGTGTACTCTGTATTTTGAATAAGTAAATTTAATAAATATTTAGTTAAATAAAATTTAAAATCAATCGTATTAATTAAATCTAAATTTTGTGAATATGTTTTTTTAGGAATAATGAATAATTTTACTAAGCTACGCTAAACAAGCTATTCTATATATATAAATAATAATACTTAATCTTTTTTAATGAAAAAAACCTTAAATTTTAATGTAGAAAAATGGATGAAAATTATATGAAATAATATGCTGTTGTGGCATATTTAAAAAAAGAACTTAAAAATCTAAAAGTAAATAAACATAAAAATGGGGGATCTAACCGTAATTTTCCCTTGTGACTTTACAAAATACTACCTCCGTCTTTTTGAATTTTTTACACCCTAAAAACACAAATACCAATAAATCATCAATACCAATACACAAATACTAATAAACAATTACTAATCCTTTAAACCATTTATTTTTTCACCAATACCAATAAAGAAATAATAATAAACAATTACAAAATTTACTATAAATGAAAATATAAACAACAAAAAAAGACACCCAAAATAAAAAATGTAAACGTTTAAAAAAATCGGACGCAGTATAATCAAAGTATCCTATTTTTCGGGATATAAAACAAATGGTCACAATTGAATTAGAGGTTGTTCACTTTATTGATTTGATTGATGTTTATGGTGTAAATATACTCACACATACAATGTACAAAAAAAAAAAAAAAATTGTCTCTAAACCAAATTATAGTATTGTTGACCAATTACAAATACCACTTATGCACCATTTATTCCTAGTCATGAAGAGGTATTAAGTGCTTTCATGACCAATATATGATCATCCAAAAAAAAGACACTTTTTTATTCTATATATTTCAATAATATTAGCTATTTTAGTTGTCAACATCAAATACTAGTTTAAAAAACATTAAAAACATTGTGATCACGTATTATATCTGATGAAAATCATTTTTTGCAGCAAAATAATGACCACTACATTAACAGATATCGTTTAGTTGTTGTCGACGTTATATATTAATAAAAACAAAAAACTGTGTTATTAAATGGTATAATTTTTTAAAGTTATTTTCGATTAAATACTAAAAATTACTTTAAAAATTATGTTAAAAAATTATACGTACTACATTGTCCATTAAAAGTTAAAACTACTATTTCTATAATTTGCATGTATAGTTGAAAAGAAGGGTCAACCAATCAACTAACAAAGCAGAAAAGGCATGTCTCTTCTTTCATCTTCCAAACATTATTAATTTGTTGCCATCGATTTGGTAATTGATAGTTGTAATTTTGTTATTCATTAATAATAATTAAAATAAAGTTTTGAGTGGTTAAAAATTTGAAACACGTGTCAAATTCATGACAAATTATTTACTTATAGTTAAAAAACTTTTTTGACAATTAGAAAAAATAACTTTTATTGATTTATTTTAATTTTTCAACTTCAATACTTAAATTATTTTTTTTTAAAACAAATTTATTGTTTGTAAACTAAAATGAAATATTTTTGTAATATGAAAGAGCAAATTGACTCAAATAATTAATATTACTTATATTTTCCTCTAAAAAATGATTATTATAATTATATTTATCTTAATTGAGATTTGTGAAGGAAAACACATTACACGTGTTGAAATCTTCGTACACACAGCTGGAGATATATAGGCTGTGAAAAGGCTACTTTTCTACCAAAAAGTAATTGAGTTTTCTACTTTTTGGACTTTTTTCAGAGCAAAAATTTACTTGTCGACTTAAAATAATGATGATAATAATAATAGGAAACGAATTATATTATAGGTGAAAAGGGTGGTGCCAAATTCCAATTAATGTTCTAATGGACTGATTAGTGATCAATGACAAACTAGCTCTTACTAAAAAACTAGTGTCAAATCAAAGATAACAAACTACGTATGACATTATAATATTAAGCTTATTATTGTGTTTAACCTCAATTGCCATGCTACCGTCATATGAATTTGAAATACTATATAAAAAAAACAGTGATATAGGATTAAATACATAGAGTCAAAATGTATTATGGATGAGATGGAGAAAGAGTTGACAAAATACGTAATTTATGTTTTATTGCATGTAACTGCGTTTTTGTATTCAGCAATGTAAGTTGTCATGACAATTTTACTACATAATTTTTACTTAAGAACATACGACAAGCAACAACTGATAAAATCGAGCTGAAAAAAGTCCACTTTTTTATAAAGGTTATCATTGAAAAAAATACACATCAAAAGTATTACTACCTCAGTCTTTTAGATTTCTTTACATTTTTTTAGGGTTGAGTAGATTCAAGTTTAATGTTGATAGTTTGATGGGTTGGATTAGTTAGATTAAAATATTATTTATATATTATTAAACTACAGTAATCATACTTTATAACTAACATAAACCTACTTTAATCTACCAAACCTAACCTATCAAATTATCAACACCAAACTTCAACCTAAGCATGCTGTTTGAAATGTAAAGAATTCAAAAAGACGGAGGTAGTATTTTTGTTTTTTTATAACTATATTTTTTCATTGTTTTAATTTTAATTTTTTTTTTAAAA
>CATIWJ010250126.1:0-17102 GCA_949640765.1 Croton laevigatus | reverse complement strand
TTCTCTGATTTATCACTGAAATGGAACTTATTTTACACTTCATTGGTCAAGTGGAGGAATAAAAATCATCTATCCTTAGATTTAACAGGAACCCCTTTGTACATTTCCACACGATCCTTCAATGAGTCTCGCCTTGGCCGCGCAACTTTATTGTTTGGATCAAAAAGTAGTACTTCTTCAAATGCCTTGAGAGCAGATTTCAATTCTTTTTTCTTCTCAAAAGCATCACCCAGGTTATTCCAGGCTGTCACATAACCAGGTTGAATCTTCACTGCAGTTTCAAACTGAGCAATCCCTTTGTCAAGTTTCCCATCACGGACATAACAGACACCCAAAGCATTGTAAACCTGCACAAACATTTTACACAAATATTTTCCCAACAAAGATTAATATCTGAATGCCATTTCATAAAGGAATCATCCATTTCTTTCTGCACATAATTATCTTTATCAAGGTTCGATGATTTTTTTTTTACTCAATAAACCAAGTTAAATCTTATGCAAAATCTAAATCAGGTAAAATCATGCGAAATAGCTAAAATCAGACCGATTTTATCGATTTTACTTTTAAACCAAAAATTATCATAATGGATCATGAAATATTGCCATTTTGGTCCTGATTTTACTTTAAAACCAAAAAGCATCATAATGGGTCATGAAACACTATTGTTTGATTAAGAAACCGTGTTTTATTCTAGGGAAAAATCAATCCCTAAACCTAAATTGTTATATTATCCCTTATTCCTAAATTGAAGCCTCTCTTTCTACGAAATTCATCATTCCTCCTCTCATTCTCTTTGTCTGCATTTCGGATTAATTAATGTTCTTATGACATGTATTTTATGTATTGTTTAATTCAATACCTTTCTTTTGCATTATGTGGTTCTGGAGCTTTCAAGCTTGCATTTTGAATTATATGTGCTTATCCTATTTCTCGAAGTTTTTGGATCATGTCTTTAACTTGCTAACATAAGTCCCTGGTTTGGTTATGATTTTAGTGTAAGGTTAAAATGATAGATAGCAAATCATTTGCAAATGCAATTCTGTTTGATTTATCAATTCTATATCTCAATGCAAATTTTGTTTGATATCTCAATACAAATTCTTAATTCTCTGTTGATTATACATAGAAAATGTCTTAATTCTATATTAACTGTAGTTAGAAAATGTGCACTACCAATCGTTTTGATAGAACATTATTTATTATTTTGTGATTGAAAGTAAAATCTTACGATTTCACGATCCTACTTTACAATTCGATTTTACAAGGGGGTCTACTGATCTTACTCAAAATTAGCGATTTCACAACCTTGATCTTTATAAATCACATATGCTATATCGAGGCATGTGCACCCGTAGTGAGTGATGCATTCTCTCCAAATATTATAATTACGTCTATGGATCTGATATTATATCTACACATTAAAAATTGAGTTAAAACAAGTAAAAGATATTTCTCTGCAATAACTAAATAAAAGCTCCTGGTATGTTCATGTTTCTTGATACCATTAACTTTATTACGGAATTATGAGTTATGACGGCCAAACACTAAGTTGGGTATGTGCTTCAACCTAATCCTCCAGCACAATTAAGTTGATGTGTCGTGATCTGGA
This sequence comes from Croton laevigatus, assembly GCA_949640765.1. NCBI lineage: Eukaryota > Viridiplantae > Streptophyta > Magnoliopsida > Malpighiales > Euphorbiaceae > Croton > Croton laevigatus. The sequence goes on along the minus strand of CATIWJ010250126.1, from coordinate 15,490 downwards.
ATATCTTTTAAAATAATAGAATGGTAAACACTGATCGAGGGAAATAATCATCAGAATCCAAGACTGAGATAACAGAATCAAATTTTCTTCTATAAAATAGATCAGTGCAAGAGAGAATCCAAATATAGAAAACATATGATTTTTTTTAATCTTAAGAAACTTGTTGAATTTTACTCCTTTTAACTTATTTTAAGACATTGTACACCTTTAATAGACAACAAGACAGTTACCACAGTGAAACCTCTTTGCTTCGTTCGCAAAATAAAGAAGGAACAGGATAGAATCATACCTGCGCAAGATCCTGACCATCACCATCCCATTTATCGATTGCCTCAAGCAAATATTTCGTAGCAGCAGGATAAAATTTCCTCCTCAGCATTACTGCACCAAGTTCAAAAAGCTCAGTTGCACTAGCATCCCCGCTTCTTACTTGCTCCTGGGAGACAGAAACCAAGGGATCTTTCATTTTAAAAACAAGCTCATGTTTAACTTAAAGATGTCAAGGAAGGTTGTATGTCAAATTTCAAATTTACAATCATAAGGGCAGAAATATAGTCGATGGGAAAAAATTAACCACACCTGCAGTTCTTTTGCAGAAAGGTCAAGCTCTCTACGTACAAGGACTTGACGAATCACAAAGAAGGTACCAACCCCCAGTAGAGCTAATAGTAAGAGTAGATAAGATAGCTGTATTCCCAATTCAAACAACTCTCCAACCTCATAAAGTGCATCTGCGTTTATATTTTCATGTGCATCTGCCACTTGTGCAGAAGTCAATGTTGTTATTTGTCCAAACAAGAATGTAGATACCCAAATTAATAGGTTCTTCATGTGCAAGTCATCCTTAATATTCAAAAGGTTCCTCGAGTATCCTGCAGCAAAGTTCTGATATTAGGAGCAGCAGCTAAATAACAAAAGATTTGCCGGGCAAAGGTTAATAGCATTTCTAGAAAGTTGCAGATGCCAGTTTCAATATGAGTTATCAAAGAGTATTAATCCATGAAACAAAACTCCAGGCTGCTATTTGGTAAAAGCAAGCAAAGAAAAGGTTAGCTAAGGCTCTCATTCAGTAATACCATGACAATTGTCCAATTCACAAGGTATATTATCAAGTAAATTTCAATTAGGATGATCCAAAAGCTTCATCAATTATTGTAAACAAAAATTAAGTAAAATTTGATTTGAATTCCTCAAAAAACAGCACATTGATTGAAATAAGAAGCAAAATCATGCATCTCGAACTGTTCTGTAAAATTTCCAATTTAGAAAATAATAAGCAGCAGTAGAAATGCAGTCACAGTTACAGATGGGTTAATAAATTGAAGATTACCAATCATTACCAATGCAATCCGACCCACCAGTAGTTTACATTTGTAATTGTAACTTGATAAGCTGAGTTATGTTTGTAAAATTGGACAAGTAGAAAGTTTGGCAAATGTCAAATACTAAGCATGACCAGTCATTCAAATTGTGCCTACCCACTCTGTGATGACAGACAGTGATATCACTATCAATAGTGAGGAAATAATCAATGCCCAATTCTCACCCATGCCAAGATTAAACCATTTCATGCATGCCAACAGACATAGACACATAATATGCACATCCAATACATAAATATATACATTTTTTCCCGTTTCCAGTGAAGAGTGTAAATACAATCAGCAGATCTCAATAAGAGAAATTCACATCATTAGCCAACTTAAACAAATACACAATATTAATCGTGTCAAAACAACCTGCTAACGAACATGAAGAACAACACAGTGAACTAAATGATACAGCTCCAAAACTTTAAACATGTAAGTGTGCTGCATTTGCTACAGCTAAAATTACAGATACAAGTACATTAATTTAACACTAAATATAACTGGAAAATAGAAGCAAAATAGGAGAACAGGAAATTACTCTGAGATGTTGTTGAGTCATAGGATTCAATTGCTGATTCCCTTTGATGTATCTGCCTTCATCCACAATTGGAAGCAAAATGAATAAAAAGACGTATAGACAAATGTACTAGAGAGGGTTCCCATAAAAATATTTTGATGCAGCTAGAAATGAAAACATTGCACAGATTGAAGATATTTACATAAAGTAGAAAAGTATGTTGTAGCTGGTACATGTGAAGACAGAGAAAGTGCATGCTAATTGTGGTGGTGTAGGCATCAATATCAGTTGAATGGCAGTTGTCAAAAGTTTGAATAAGAAGATGGGAGTATGGAGTATGTCAGTACAGGAAGTATCCAGAACTACACACTTCACACGAGTTGTATTCAAGCAGGAACTAGCACCGATTTAATATGAAAAATGGAAAGAAAATAGAGGCAGAAAGAGTAGATACTAGATAGGAAGCGGTATCAGAACATTTTTAGGAAGAGAATATGCACGATGAACTGACTTTTTTAGTATTCAACACACAATGAAAAATTATGTATTTTTATCTTTATTGTTATCATAAAATTTCATCAGAAAACATGTTGTTTCTCAACAAATGTATTGACCAGTGAAACCAAATTATGAGCCATTGAAATAAAGAGATTGAAAAAGAACACATACTTGCAAATTGAGAAATCTTGCAATATTCAGGGCATGGCCTGATCTTAAGGTTGTCAAGTCTGGCGAACTGCAATGCTGAAAAAGGGCCTGGAAGTACAATTAAGCATTAAGAGTTGCAGAAAATATAGCAGAATATGCAATACAAATGATTTTAACTTAGTTAGGAAGAAAAGGCATAGCAAATATTGTCATATAATTTTGTATGACACATAATCATGACAAATACTGAAAAGAGCAAAATATTAATTTCAAGAGTTAAGAATATTCTTGCAACTTGAATAAAAAATGGTACATTTTCAACAAAAATCAATTGAAAGAAGGAGAAAATAATAAATTTCTGATGGCCACTTTCTTCGCCTTAATTGATTCTCATCTTCAACCTTACAGAGACTAATATAGTTTACACTTGGCAGAGAATAGAAATAGATATACAGTAATAAAAATTAGGAATTCAATAAATCCATCCAATCGGCCATATCTATCCCCGTTCAAAGGAAATATAAATTATAAAGCACTAAATTAAAACTATCAGAGGATTGTAAAGAAGTGCATATGTTATCCAGTTTTTTCGATAAACACAATAAGCGTCATCTAAGTAAACTGTGATAGTCGTAATAAAAGCAACAGAACAGTGAGACCAGCCAAAAAAGGATGTTGAAACTCTGAATCAATGCTAATGAAGTTTACAAATAAGTAAAAATGAAAAGGAAAAAAAAAATTGCAATTCACCTGATATGATGAATGCTTGCAGGCTATGGACCTGAAAGAGGCAGGTGAGAGGAGCGAATGACAATGAGAAAGAGAGAAAAGAGGATGATGGTTTTGCAGAGGCGGAGTTGAGATGGTTGTCACTTGAAAATGCATATTTTTCTTCACACAAAAAAGCTTTGAGGGTTTTGAATGTTGCAGGAGAGGAGATTGAGAGTTCAGTGTTCCTCGAGGGTTTGAGGTAATAAGATAAGGAGGATGATAAAGCACGCACCCCGAACTAGAATTTGCGCGTGAGTTCGTTGTGATATCTGCTTTTTCTGTCTTCCGGTGTTTATTCGTTAAAACGTATAAAAAATTTCAAAAATTTTCACCGAATAAAAAGAATAAAAAATTTATTTTTTCGAACATTTTAATAAATTAAATAATTTTTTCAAATTATCCAATTAACCAAATTTAACGAATAATATTTTAATTTAACGAATTTAACGTTAAAAACGGAATTTAACATTTTTTATGAAATCGAATAGTTAAATTTAACCAAACATATAGTAAATATATTGTTTTTCCAATTACAATACAATGGAATTTAACTAAACATAAAATCATTATTCACAATGCTGCAAAAAGATTATCATTTGTCCATTATAAAAGTTCATAAAGAGAGGATGCATAAAAGGAATAAGAAAGAGAGGAAAATGCGACTGAGTCAGCCATATTTAATTTATTAAATGTGAAATTCGTTAAATCGTTAAAAAATTTTCTTCTAACGTGAATTTCAAGATTTAATGAATTAAAAAAAATATCTTACGATTTAACGATTGATAAAATTTTTTAACGTTAAAAATTTCGTAAAATATGTGAAATTCGTGAATTTCACATTTAACCGTTTTAATTTGAACACCCCTATTTCCAAGGAGTTCTCTGAGTTAAAATTCACTCAAATCGGTTAATTTTTTACCCATAATTGTCCGTATTGGCATAATGATTAGAATTTTTAAGCAAATTACCCATTTACCCCGATTCGTATATGACTTGGTTGAACTATAATATATTATATATCTGATTTAATCAAATTGTCTGAAATAAAAATTAACATTCTATTTTTTTTTTAGTTATAAATGAGTGTGAGACATTAAAACTACATCGTTTTTAGTGTACATAAAACGATGTCGTTTTCTTATTCAGCCAAAACGGGTAATTTGATCGAAAAGCATATTACCCGATTATTTCCGAATTACCTACCCGTTTTGGCCGAATTACCTGTTTGACATATCTTAATTGATCCGTTCTACCCATTTTACCTGAATTATCCGTATCCATTTTGCTCACATCCTCATCCTAATAAAATACAAGATTTATTAATTCCTCGATGTGTTTAGTAAATTTCCTATAATCCTTCTAATTTTAAAAATATATTTATACATACTCGAATTTTCCTATTATCAGACTATTAGATCATTCCCTCAATTTTTGTGCATTTTTCATCAATTCTTTCATTAAACACAAGTCTACTTATTAATTTTAGAAAATACATTAATTACTATTTTCCATTCCTCTCAAAAATTAATATCTCGGTCCCAAAGTATAAATTTCTTTCTTATGACACATTTTTTTAAAAAAGCGTAAAAGTTCTCTCATTTGTAATTAATTTTTTATTAAATTGATTATAATACCCTTATATAAATACACTTAAAACATCTACTATCTTCATTTATAAACGGCAATCTTAAAAAAATAGCATTTAACAGTAGTAAGAATATAGAAAATGACTTATATTTTAGAATACTCAAAAATGAAAAATAGACTTATATTTTAAGTCGGAGTTAGTACTATTTTTCATTTCTACTCTCATAATTATTGAAAAATATAGTGTTGAAAAGATAAATAATAAGGATAATGTAATTAATAAATCAATATTTCACTATTATTTAGGCAAATTAATGTTTTAAGGAGAAGAAAAAGTTGGTTAAAAACATTTGACTACATGTTTATTGATTGTGCTGAATATAGCGTTGCTTATATTTTACTCATGCTTAAAAAGTTATTTAATGGATCATAATATTTAATTCTTTCAATTTATATAGAGAAAAAAAATAAAATATCATTTTTAAAATCAAATCAATGAATTGTACATAATATTTGAGTTAATGGTAAACTCAATTTGATTTTGTTGTTTATGATTAACGGGTTGATATTAAATTTTATCAAGGAGATTACAATTTTTTTTTTCCCTTAAATGTGTGATCCAACTGAGAGTACATAACATTGCTGAGAAGAAAAAGAAAATGGAAAGTTGTTCCAAAATATTTTGTGATCGATATAATCAAACAATATTCTCGATTAAAAGAAAAATGTTATGTAAATGACATTTTATTTGTCTAGATTATGTAACTTTTTCATTTGCAATGTTTCTTGGAGAAAAGCAATAAAAGATCCAGATTGATTCAATTTTAAAGAATCATACTTGGCGACTAGTTTATTGTATTTTTACAATAGCATATATCATTGCACTTCCACTTGACACCTATGGTAATGATCAACAGCTTATATTGTCCTGTCCTGGCCTTTTCCTGAATTCACAAAACTTTGGACATTCCATTCCTGTAAGGGCAGAGGACCCATCGTTGCGTCGACCTTGCTATCCATGGTTCTAGGATAATTAGAAATAAGAGAGCACCTTAACGACAAAAGGCTGGAGACATAATGTGTATCAACTACTGAAAGATAGAATAACATCCGCCAACTTTGTGAATTCATAAGTGAATTGACTGATTCTCTAATTAAAACTCTTGGGGTGAGAGATTAATAAATAAAACATCCTGGGATATAAGACTACAGCCGATCTTATAAAGTTGACAATAACAGTAATAATCATACCTAGTACAGGCTGCATTTTTGGACGCCAAATTTTCGTCCTTCGCCTTTTCTCAGCATGTAATGTAACAGTTTTTCACCACCAGAAACTGCAACTCTTGTTTGCTTTTTCTGCTGCTCTACTTGCTTTAGCTGGATTTTAGAAACAATAAGAATCTCACTGCTCTTTGCTAATAGAATACTTTATCAAGAGGGGCTTATTAAATTCCAGGGATACATTTAATTCTACGAATTATCCTTAAAAGACAGTACTTTGCCTGCCTCAAGCAATGCTATTGTCTAATGTTTAACCGTTTCTTTCTGTTTGATTTACAACAAATTGGACCTTTGCGTGTTTCACTTTCACGCTTTGCATAAAAAGGTGGGCATACTGTAAGTTATCCAATATGAACTTTAATTTGTTTTTCGTGTATTAGTTTTGGTAGATATTCACTATCTACTCTAATATGAACTGCAATAAATCTTGTAGGGTACAGAAAGATTTAGCATGCAAGTCATTATGGTTAGTTAATATTTACATGATCGAATTAAGAAATTAAAGACTTACCGCCGCTGGGGAGACATCCATTGTGAAGAATTAGATAGCATTTTGTTTTCTTTCAACATCTTGAAGAAGGAAGATAAAATAAAGGAATCATTGCATCTGTCTCTTTCAACCAACCACTCCTCTTGAAGATGAACATCAACATCCCTATATAAACATTTTACGACCCACATAAATCAAACACAAGGTGATGGGAGAGAAATCTGAATTTAGGTAATCATGTGGTGGCTCCCCCAACTTAGTAATCAAGAATAACCAAATTACTAATTATTGGACAAAAAGGAAACAAGTTACCTCCTCAATGCTAGAACCTCATAATTCCTACGCAGAAAATCAGCATGCTTTGTGAGGGCATCTTGTGCATACTGTTTGGCCACTGTTCTTATCGCTGCTGCATTTAGTAGATTTTCCAGTGAGCCATGTTTTTTCAAAAGCTTTAGAGCTGTCTTTCGACCAAAACCAGGAACCACAGTTTGTATACCAGGAACACCATCAACCACATCACCCATTATACATCCTGTACAATTACAGATCCAACACAATATTTATCAACATTTAAGATGCTATAGCTAGCAAGTTATTCTCGTAGATAATCGTCCCCTTTGAACAAATGAATTCTACGGAATTTCATAGAATCCGTTTGGAAATTGATTTTTTTCATGTTTGGAAGACAAAAAAGACATTTAGATTTGAATTCTATAAAAATTCAATTGAGAAAGGACGTTACTTTGTCTACAACAGAACACAAGTTGCTTACTTTCTGGTAATTTCTTTAATTATTTTTAAACTAAACAATCAATTTTGGGTTGCTTCCCAGTTCCCAGGAACTTCAACTCCCTTTACTCATACTTATCTTTAACTAAACGGCACCAGAGTATTTGGTTGGTTGGAACCATGAGGACCAAGACAATATCAGTTAACAATTAACACATGCAAAAGAATGTAGTTAGTTACGTGAAATGAAAATGACATGATACCAATGTGCAATAGTAATGTCATACTTACTCAAACTCAAATCAGAGCATGGATCACAGTTATATTGCGCAATGTAGTGTTTTATGGTGTAAAAAGACCATCGTTTCAGCTCTGTAATAGGCAAAACAATCTGGACATTTGCAGAAATCAATTGCTTGAAATCTTTATCCGGAGAGGCAATAACCACCTTGTATCCTTTATGTACAACTTGGTCCGCAAGGGTAGCCACCACATCATCTGCCTCATGGCCTTTCATTTTGACAACCTTCATAATTTCGTAATTTCAAGGACCAGATAACATGAAAAGGGATGCAGGATAATATGACTTCACTGAGAGTAGATAAAAATTTATAATAGAAAGCTTTTCCAAATGAAAACCAGAGAAGGTTCACTCACAGGGACATTGCATTTTGTAAGAACATCCATGATGACTTGAGACCTAACATCATTGTTTGAGGACTTTCTAAAAGTTGATAGGGGGCTTAATAATCTTTTCCTATGTGCTTTATACGAAGGTAACAACTGCCTGCGGTGCTCATTACCTCCTTCTCCATCAAGGACCTAAATAACAAAATATCCATTTTATAATTCCATCTATTTTGACATATCAAGAGAAAGAAAACAAGAATTAACCAAATAATACAGCAATCAATTTGTATTCACAATTTGTTCTCATAACATTGGCTCATGATGGTCTAAGAAACTTGATAAAGATCATTAATTTGCTTAACCATTCCAGCCAGTATTACGTTCTTTCTGCTACTTGTAAACGGTCATGAACAGAACCTTGATGTTAGGCAACAACAATATGAATAAATTCAACCAAAAAAAAAAATCATAAATACTTGACGATAGCAAAACCCCAAATGTGGATAAAGAGCTTACAGCAATTACAGGATCACTGTGGCTGACTTCAGAGAAGAATAAAGAAATCCAGACACCAAATGATTCCAAGTTTGGTCTGCTTCCTGCATAACAAAGTGGATTGACATCCAAAAAAAATACCCTTCTCTTACTTGCACTCTTCTCTTTACTATTTCTGCCAATTTCAGTTGCAGGCAACGACCGCTCACCAACTGTTCGATCGAAAGCCCCAGAAGAAGTAAAACAAGTAACAGAACTAGCCGACGGTTCTTTATACGTGTTTGGTGCTTTTGTTCTCCTAGTGTTGTTGCTTAAAAGCCTTGGAGCTGTAACGGAGTCAGAAGGGCTCCGCAACAGAGAGGGTTTCGCATGGACGTACGTGGTGGGAATGGCAACTCCCACCATATTCGAGATGTAGCCGTACTGATTCGACACAGGCTACCGCTTTTGCGGTTACTATAGTAATAAACAAGACCGATTGGATAAAGCGTCGTCGTTTTCAGTAAAGACTCCGAATTTGTAACTTGACCCTATTTGGGATGGGGTAAAATAAAGAGGGAAGTTAAATATCCAAAATAATTTTACCCATTAGAAAATGAAGGAAAATAGAGAAAGATGAATACTGATGGTTTCTTTTCTCCATTCCTGTTAATTTCATAATCAAGATAAATTTTGAATAGCAAATTTATTATTTATTATTAATTCTTAAGCTAGTTTTAAAATAAAATAAAATTATTTTTTGTCAAAAAATAAAATAAATTATTTTTCCACTATATTTTTTGAGTGTTTGACATAACTCTTAAATTGTTTTTAAGTTGCTATGATAGGTATTTCTGGGTTTTTTTTTTTTTTTGGTATAGGGACACTTTTTAAAATCCAATTTCACACCCATTAAATTTTGAAACAAAAATTTAATTTTGACGGTAAATTATTTACAGAACAATTCTAAACCATTTATTTTACACCATCTTTGATTTTGTGAATCAAATTAAATCAGATAGTCTGCAATATACTCAATTTGATCCAAAAATAGTAGAATTCATTTATATTATTATTTAATGTTTTTGTGAAAAAAAATTTTACAAAGTGGCCCAAATCAACTCACTCCAGACCACTTATCATTATTATTTTTAAGCATTTATTAACTTAAATGCTAAATACCATTTTTTTTTAATGTTTGTCTAAATATATATTTTTTACTTTTAAACTATTATTTATAAAGGTAATAAAATAAAATGGTGCTTTTGAATAAGTGTTTTTTCAAAGTAAAAACAAGAAAGCACAATGCCAAACACTTCATGTGCATGAATTGTGTACAATAAGTGAAAAATAGTGGAGAAATTTTGATAAAGTACCGATAAATCCAAAAACTTGACAACAAAATTTCCCAAGTTTACAGTATTACGACACCGTATTCCAAAACCGAAGTGCCCAAACATAAGGCACCAAAACCATATTAAACCAACACATCAACGCACTCTCTCTCTCACCGGTAAGGTGGTTGAGACCTCCGCCCTCTGTCGATGTTTCCAAGAACTGTCTGCTAAGCCAGAACACTGAAATCTACCATAAAAATCCCATCTTTTTCTCTCTTCTGCAACGCCAAAACTCTCATTGCTTTACAATTCAATAACCCAAATGGCTCAACTTCTCAAAACCACTTTCCTCCCCTCCTCCTCTCTTCGCCGGCACTCCAACTTCTCTCCGTCAACTCACATTTCGACTAACCGTTTCAGAACCGCTCAAGTGCAGGCAAAGATTCGGGAGATCTTCATGCCTGCACTTAGCTCCACCATGACTGAAGGAAAGATCGTTTCTTGGGTTAAATCGGAAGGGGAAAAATTGTCCAAAGGTGAAAGCGTTGTGGTTGTTGAGTCTGATAAGGCTGATATGGATGTTGAAACCTTTTACGATGGTTATTTAGCTGCTATAATGGTTGAAGAAGGTGGGGTTGCAGCTGTTGGTTCTGCCATTGCTTTGTTGGCTGAGACTGAAGATGAAATTGCTGAGGCCAAATCTAAAGCTGGGTCTCCTTCGTCTAGTAGTAGTAGCACTGCTTTGGACCCGCCGGAGAAGATTCCTGAGCAAGCGGCACCAGTGGCGCCATCAATTTCAAAAGCGGAGGCAGCAACTGTTGTAGCTTCATCAGCGCACCCTGCATCGGAAGGAGGGAAAAGAGTGGTGGCATCGCCTTATGCGAGAAAACTTGCTAAAGAATTGAAGGTGGAGTTGGAGAGAATAGTGGGGACTGGACCAATGGGTAGAATTGTGGCTAAGGATGTTGAAGCTGCTGCGTCCGTAGCCACTGAAAGGGCGCCTTCTGTGAGTTCTAAGGTGGATACCACCGTAGCACCCCCGCCAGGGATCGAGTTGGGAACAGTGAAGGAGTTTACCAAAATGCAAGAGGCAGTTAGTAGGAATATGGTGGCGAGTTTGGCAGTTCCTACTTTCAGAGTTGGTTACACCATTACTACTGATGCCCTCGACGCTCTTTATAAGAAGGTAACATTTTTTTAAAAAAATTCTTCATGTTTTTGTGCTTCAAGCTGACAGTTTATTGGCCAAATTTTGTTTCTTTTTTAATATTGATTTCATCGCTCCGTATTGGAAGGTGACATTTTTATTTGTAAGTGTTTAATTTGCAATGATATTCATATGATATATAAATATTCTAATATCAAATTTTCAGTTGCGTAATTTTGCTCGCTTAGCTTTAGACACATCAAATAAGTTGGTCCTAGATGATTGGCGATGTGCATAGAAATTAACATCATGTTCAAAGAAAAGCTAACAATGTTTAGTAATATGTTTTTGTAATTCTATTTATATGGATTTGCAGTTGATGTCATTTTTCATTCATCTTTTGTGACCAGATCAAGTCTAAGGGAGTGACTATGACAGCCTTGCTTGCTAAGGCTACGGCCCTTGCGTTGGTTAAACATCCTGTAATGAATTCTAGTTGTAGAGACGGCAAAAGCTTCACTTACAATAGTAGCATTAATATTGCAGTTGCTGTGGCCATGGATGGCGGGTTGATTACTCCAGTACTTCAAGATGCTGACAAGGTTCATGTTTATCTGTTTTGGGTTATCCTGTTGATTTGATGTGTTATCTATTGTTAATTGGATTGCAAAGATGGTTTTTTTATGTCTCAATTTCAGCTTGACATTTATTCATTATCAAGAAAATGGAAGGAGTTAGTTGATAAGGCACGGGCCAAGCAACTACAACCTAATGAATATACTACAGGTAATATATTAAATGCATGCTCCCTTATTCTTTCATGTTTTTGCAAACTGCAATTCTGAATTGTGAAGATATTGCCTTTGTTCGATAAATTTTATGATTTTGCGCACATTTGAATCTGCCATTATGGTGTGAATTGTGTACTAGGACATTACATTGTCTCCATGCCTGGCTCTCTGTCGTTAGGGCAATAAATGTCATCATCCTGACAGCATTAAGGCCAAACCAAGTTTAAGTACCATAGGTTTTTGTTTTCCGTCTTTTATTCCTAAGCCTATGCTGTTATTTTTTCTTGCAAATGCTAGATGAGTTATATATTAGCTGTTTCATTGATCATGGCCAAGACTCAGGCCATGTAGGACATATGATGGCGTATAAGGTTTGGGGGTTTCTTCTTTATCTTCACAGACTCAAGATGGATTGTGTTCTTTTCCCCAGAACTGTCAATGGTGAAATGTGCCCTAGTTGTTTATGCTTGTAGTTGGTTTCATCAGACAATTCTGTTTTGGCCTAAGACATAGCCTGATTCAGATCAGCAGCTAGTTTTCTGCAATTTAGCTTTCCTCGGACTGAAGTTCTGATAATTCTTGTGAAAGTTATGTGGTATTAAACTACTGACGTAAATAGGCATATGATATCCTGCTACCGGATATATGACATCATGATGGATGTGTGTATGTAGGTTTTATAGTTGTTGGAACTTAAATTCTTACTGATTGTGTGTATGTAGGTTTTATAGTTGTTGGAACTTAAATTCTTACTGATTCTTGTTTATGGAATACTGTAAACTGAAAACTAGAAGGATGTACTGAATTTTTTTTGAGGAAAGGATGTACTGAAATTTTTACAGTTTATGCATTTTTCAATAATTCCAGTCTACTGGTTGAAAAAAAAAAAAAAATTTCCAATATGAAGTCCATGCTGCTGCAAAATATTTATTCTAGTTTGTTTCTTTGAAATTCGTTGACTTGGGTTTTCTTCGGTTGCTCATTCCACCTTTCAAGAATCAGTTGTTTGGGAGCCTCCCCTTATTCTTGTTTTTCCCCCTTTCTTTTTTCTATGGGCAGGTACTTTTACAATTTCTAACCTTGGAATGTTTGGTGTGGATCGGTTCGATGCCATTCTGCCACCTGGAACTGTAAGTGTTTTCACTTGAATATATAAACCTTATTACATGCTGGACTTCCTGCAAAAGAGCTGTTAAGTTTTTCCTTCTTATTTTATGACATATTTATTGGATTGATTCAGGGGGCTATCATGGCCGTTGGAGCATCCCAGCCAACTGTTGTGGCTACCAAGGACGGTCGTATTGGCATGAAGAGCCAGATGCAGGTAACAAACATAACAAACATATCTATTATAGTTTTCAAGATGATAGGATTTGAAATATATCTTTTACACTGTAAGTGTGCAATATGCAGGTAAATGTAACAGCAGATCACCGCGTAATCTATGGTGCTGATTTGGCTTCCTTCTTGAAAACTTTGGCAAAGATCATTGAGGACCCCAAAGATCTCACCTTGTAGTCAACGCCAAATTTTGCCTTGTCTTTGTGTCTGACTTTTTACTTAACCCTTTGACATGTTCAACAAAGTTCTTTTTTATGTTTATGAAAGAGGTGTGCAGAAAACCTTAGGAGCTAATCACTCCGTTGAGAGCTATACATGGAACAGGAGCGGTGTTTATTTGTCTTGAAGTATTAAATTTTGTATTTTATGATGGTACCGTAAAAAACCTTGTTCACTGTATTTTTGCAATAATTTTCTTTTGGATTAATTTATATCTACAATTCTCATTTTTTGCTTTGTCTCATGATATAATATATCTGGGGCAATAGTTTGATATCTTGAAGGTTTAGCCATTTATGTTGCTTGAAAGATGTTGTTAAATGCAGGAACGTTTAGTATAAGTTCCAACTTATTTATGCGGATGTTGCTCTTGCTTGTTTACTATTCTACTGTGAAGCCTTTGGCTTAGAAGCAGTTTAATCTGAACAAAATTTACTTTTCAATAATGTTTGAACGAAAGCAAGGTTGAAGGAGCTTCACTGTCACTGATGCTGGAATCTTGAAAGATGGCTAAAACAGAACTCATATAATTACATTACTTTTAATTTCGATGTCTATATGTATGTTATGTATAGTACTTTACACATTAGCAGGCTTTCCAAGTTCCAACAGACTGTAGAATGGTTTTCTGTACTACCTATAGTGATTGATTATAATCAAAACTGAGATTACCTTATGCATACACTTCTGGGAAGATTAATTGGGAGGCAATAGGATTCATCGCACGTTCAGGATCATTCTTAACACACTCTTCATTTTTGGCCTTGCTTCAGGTGAAACACTGACACAGCTGATGGCGATCTTAAGTACTGCGAGCATTTGGCTTCTGACAGCAGGTGATGTTCTGCTGACATTAAAATCGAGGATGTGATCCCACATATTCTGCTTCCCTGAGATACTTAAGACCCACTTGGCTAATTCAATTCCCTCACTGACCGCTGGCTTTCCCGTCAAAAGCTCCAGAAGAACGACACCGAAACTGTACACATTCCCGGCCATTGTTACCCTCATTGTGTAAGCATACTCTGCAAGAACAATGATCATTTATCAGCCCAAAGTACAGAATTGAAAGCAAATTTGAACAGTATAATATGAAGGTTTAAAGGAATGGTCACCAGGTGGAATATAGCCAACAGATCCGGCAACTGTTGAAAGGCTACCGGTGCTCTTCGTGGGATCAATCACTTTGTAAAGTTCAATGTCTCCAACTAGAGGTTCCTTCAAGGACTTGAGCAAAATTATTTTACTTGAAAGATCGAGGAGGAGAATCGGTCCAGAAGCGTATCCATGGAGAAAAGTCAGACCCTGAGCCACTCCAACTGCTACGCTATAACGGCTACCCCAATCAAAAGAATTTCTGAGTTTACCGTGCAGAACATCAAATAGGGTACCCTTCTGAGCATGCTCATAGAAGAGATAAGCACTATCAGCTGTTAATACGTATGCCAAAGGAACCATAACATTTGAATTGCTTAGTTTGCCTAAAACCTCCAGCTCTCGATCAAATTTGTCATGGCTTCCTAATTGGAATATCTTATCGCTCCAGTTAAGCTTCTTGACGAAGTAGCTTGCACCAGAAGGCATGGTAGCTTTGTAGTATGTGGAGAACCTAGTTTTCACCACAATGTTCCATGGATCAGCAACGGCTTCCATAGCTTTTGCAAAGTCAATGTTTGACCTGTGGATTGCATTTGGAGTCAACAGATTACCTTGGATGACCTGAAGGGTTGGAACTGAAATATCTTCACCTGATTGGAATTCCTGGTTATTAACCTTAGGAATCCGCCTAGAGAATGAGACAGCGACAGCTATAATTACTCCAACAACAATAGCAGCGGCCACAGCAGCAAGAATAACTGGCACAGCAACTGATTTCTTCTTATTTATGGACCTTGGGGAATTGCCCGAAGTAGCATTAATAAGTCCTGTATTTCCACTTGTGTTGAGATACACAAAAGGCCGGAAATCTGGTATGACTCCACGAAGCTGATTGTTTGAGAGTATCAACTGTGTCAGAGATCCCAATTGAGTAAGAAAACTCGGAATCTCACCTGAGAATTTGTTGTTTGAGAGATCCAGAATTTCCAGATCCGTGAGTCGAGAAAGTGTATCTGGAATTTTCCCTTGAAAGAGGTTGCTGCTGAGATTCAAA
>CATIWJ010250063.1:0-39738 GCA_949640765.1 Croton laevigatus | reverse complement strand
TAGATCTGAAGAAACAAGTAAAGAAAACAATGAAAAATGAACAGATCTGAAGAAGGAGAAAAATATACACAAATATACGAATCAGATCTGAAATCTTTGAGAAATAGCGTTGTGATTAAGAGAAAAGACAATCAAATCTGAAAGAAAACTCAGAAAGAAAAGATCACAAATCTGGAAAATCTGAGTAAGAATTTGTAATCTTGCATTGATAATCTGAAATTGTTGAAGAAAGCTCATCATGAAGAGTACGTAGAAGGTGAATAATTGAAAGCAAATGAGAAAACATCAGAGGTGCGGAAGGAAAAATGCAAGAAAGAGATTAGGTTTTCAAAGAAAGAAGTTAGGAGAATGACAAGTGCTATGATACCATATTCAATTTCAGTAAAGTGAAAAATAACAAAAGTTAATTACAGTACCCAAATAACAGGGTATTTATATTAGCTAACTAAAAGTCTACCCTATTTACAATATATACCCCATATAATATAAAATCTCAGCTTAATATAGCTAAATCAATTTTAGTCAGCATTTGAACTAGATTACGCACAAAATCAGTTTGCCTTGCATATACTGCAATATGGAGTGGAGTCCAGCATTTTGATTCAACTTTGCTTTTGCTGCCTCTGGAAATGTTCTCAATATTTCTTGAGCCTTGTTCCAATCACCATTTTCTGCTGCTTCATACATTTGTCTTCTCTCTGCTTCTGTTAAGGCCGCTATTTACAAAAGAATTGGATAATTTAACGTAAGACGAAGATGCATGGTAGAGTTGAATAGCCTGCTAATTCAAGCACTTGTATTGAGAAAAAGTAGGTCCAATTTGAATTTAGTGCAATAGAAGAATTTGAGGCATGTTTGAATGAAGTGTGATCTGATATGCTTGCTTTTCCTAATTATTTTATACAAAGGTCTGTACATAGCTTGGATTAAGACCAAGCAAGAACGAAAACCAAACAACAAAAAGGAAATTTCTTTCTTGTGAAACACAACATCTACCATATTATAAGCTGAATTTGCCAATTTTGTAGCTTTTATTTTGCGATACTTGTGAATTTTGTGGAATTTTTCAATAAATAGTATGAGACCTTTGGTTTAGTTTCGTGAGGCTCCAACACAAGACTCTTTTCTGTTTTCGTTTATCATCTGTTAATAGTTTATTATTTCTTTATACTTTATTTCTCTATTTACTACAGTATTGTTTTTAATTTGTTAATGATTGATTATTGATTATTATCAGTTTAAAGTTATTTAGGATCTTTTGTTTATACTCGATTACTATTTATTTTTTTGTTTACTTTTATTTATTTTCTATTAACATAGTATATTTCACTGCAGACGGCTAGGTTCCGGTGACTGAAAAAAGTTATAACTTGGCTAATAACAAGAATACCGACACAATATAATAGAAAGTAACCAAACCAAAGCAAATTCATTAAACCGAATGAAAACCAAATTTAAAGAAGAAAAACCGAATACAAACCAAACCGAATTCGGTTTGAAACTGAAAATTCATAATAATAACTACTGCTTTATCATTCCAAAGTCAAGGGTCGGCTGCGAAAAATGTAGCCAAATAAATTTTGAACGGAAATAAGGTAGCCAAATAAATTCTTTTGACAAAGGCAAGGGTTGGCTGCAAAAAATGTAAAGAAGCAAAAGTGAGAAAAAGACAGAAGTATAAATTCCCTTTGCAATGCTCCAGTTTCCCAATAAAATTTGATCTTGTAAAGAACACATCAGTTATGCACATGCACCCACGCAAACTAGAAGAAGATTCAAAAGCTCAATTGCATCACACATTTTTAAGCAAACGCAATAATACCACAAAGACAAAGCACACAAGAGTGGGAAGTGAAAAGCAGGCTACAGAAAGCAAAGAAAAAACAACCCCCATATTGCAAGTATTTGCAAAATGTTGAAATGATTAGCTAAAAGCCTGTAACAACTTCGAGTTAATGTTAATCACAAGCAAGCCAAATGAATTGAAGTTATCATGCATGCTTAGAGACAATGCCACTATAATTCAGGAAAGCAATAACAATGACTAAGTAGAACTTGAAATGCGATAATGCATGTTGATAAAGAAGAAAAAAAGATTGATTATTTAGAAAATTAATACACTGATTTATGCTACTATTAACAAATATAAAAACATAAATGCTAATAAAATATCGCTCTCAATATATTACAGAAGATAGCAGTAATTATAATGCAAATACATGGTCTGCATCTTAGATGATTCTTTGCATTTACAAGTGCAGTACGAATATTACATTACTAATGTTGAAGCTGCCACATTTATATATGGATGAAAAATTAATTCACTTTTTATACCGAGTAAAATCTTATGAATCCACAGGTTTTTTGTCAAAAATAAAACAGTTTTAGACATCTTACGATTTTGTAGGGACTCCATCGATATTATGTTAACTTTCAATATGAACAACATTGGTTAAATTGTGTGGGGTGACGACTGCTGCATATAACCCCATTACAAAGTTGATATAATACTGAATAGGAATTTATTTCAAGGAAAAAAAATATATATATATCACAAATTTCATTTAACTCAAAGCCTTCAAATAGTCAACCATCGCAAACATCAGAAAGATGCATTAGAAGCAACCGCCTCAATTTCTCTCAAGTCTGCTATGGATACTGGCAACTCTGTTGTTGTTAATCTCAATCATCATCAGAACCACTGCCTTCAGACATCCTTCCAATATCGTCAGCTCCCATCATATCCTGCAGACACTTCTTGTAAGGAACAAGAAAACCAGTGTTTGTCTGTTTGCACTATTGTTTGTGCATGACATATTTACATATGATTTTGCAGTTTGTATCAAAAGAAGTTGACAAGAATAACAGTGTCTTACCGTGGCCTTCTTATCCCAGTCCTTCAACTTGGGATTCGTTAGCATGTAGTTATCGCGTAATGGAGCCCATGATGGCCCTTCACTATCGACCTGCATGATCAAGAGAAATCATAATCCAATTATGCTTATCGGTCACCAAACAGCATTACTCCTTGGCAAGTAAACCAGTCTTAGCCGGAAACAAATAGTATTTATTTAGGAAACAAGCAAGATAGTTTAACGTGTGTAAATGAAATAATTTCAGGACTACAAGGGCTGAACCAAGAAAGAAAAGAGGCACCTTGAAAGTAGTTTCAGACCCTGGTCTCTTGCTTAACTCAGAAAAGAAGGCTTCTTTCCTTCGCTTCTTTAACACTGTCAGAAATCAGGTAACATTTAGACAGAATAGAAGAGGCTAACAGCAACCGCAAGGAAAAGTATTAACAAGATACAACAATCATCCATCAACTATACAACAGTGAAAAACTAAGACAAAATTCTAAACTGTTGAAGTCAGTTACTTCATGAGCTATTTGTTTCCATTTCGCTATACATGCAATAACCATATTGCAATAATGCAGTAACCATAAAAGAACAAAGCTTATATTCTGCACTAGAAATTACCAGGCTCACACAAAATGAAAAGGGAAGCTGACCCCATGGTGGCAAAAAGAAGCATTGTGTGATACTGCTTCATTCTTATGGAAACAGTAAACACAACTTCTTTTTTTTTGGACTTCCAGAGCACATCATGAAGAGGTATGATGCCAAACAATCTACGGATTCAAGAGTTCACCAATTAAGTGTTAACTTATCATTGAGCTGAGGAGAAGAGGGACGAAGACAGAGCATATGAAAAACCGTGGCAAAGAAAAACAAGATGCCATTCTAAAAGTCTAAAAAGCAAAATCACAATGGCGGGTAAAGCACCACAAACATCCCAAAATCCTAGCATTATGTTGTAACTCGACATTACTGGATCACATAGTAGTCATATTTAGGAATATGGAGAAAATATCACACCAAAGACCACAACAATGTATGAGTTTCAGTCCCACAAAAATCTAATTTTTATCAAGAACCCTATCAAAACAGGATGGAAAATTCCAGTTGACAGGTTGATGAGCATACCTTTTGCATCTTTTGTTCTTGAAGGATCCAGTCCCTTCTGTGCATTTTGTGCCTTGTTAACCTGCATAAGATTCAAAACAATAAAATTTCAGGATCATCATCGAAGTAAGTGTGTAATAGAAAGATAATATTGAACAAGCAAGGAGTGAAAGGAACAAAACATACAAAAACAAGAGTAGAAATTTAACTTACAGCATTAAATAACTTGACCACTGAAACACCGGCAACATAGAGAATAAAAATGATCTACATCAGTGTGAGATAAAACTCCTATATAAAGTTGAAAAAACATAATACAAACAGTATCTCCATTCATTAGAATTACTTACCTCCTTTAGTTGCAACAGTTATAAGAAACTTTTCATGTGAGTCTAAATAATTGGCAGGCTTAACATGTCCCTTCTCCCCCATCTTAACATGTCAAAACAGAGGAATAAGTATAATAACCACAACAGAAATACAAACATGAAAAGCAGCAAGCGAATGAAAAAACATATTAAGCTTATCCTCAGTTTGTAAACAGCGTAGTGAAAAAAAGGAATGTGGGATTTTAAATACCTTTATTTTCTCTTTCTTGGCCTCTCCCTTGGCCTTCCTTTCAGTTTCCTCCTCAGCAAGCTTTTCTGCTACATGCTTCTTGTGTCCTGATAACACTGGCCCCTATGAATGCAACAGAAATTAATACTAGAAAAGAAGAAAAAAACAATCGATTCCTCAAAAATCAATGTAACATACTCACCAGAGAATCATCAGATACAATCTTCTTCATAATACTCTTAAATGCAATCCTAAATGCTCTACAACCTTCACTGAATTTTGCAATTCCAGGCTGAATCGCATCATCTTCTTCTTCGTCTTCATTTTCAGACGCTTCATAAGAGCTCGAATTCTCACTATCATCATCTGTCACGGGACCTGCCTTTTCATCTTCCATACCATGGCTAGCGGCCTCGTCCTCTTCCTCTAATTCATCTTCATCAGAATCAGAATTGTAATCACGTGCCTTTTTCTGGAGAAATTTCTTCCTTCTAGGGTCTATTTTGATTCTTTCTTTAAAACCCTGAAACTGCTGCTTTTGCTTCTTGTTCCCTCCCTTGTGTCCTTTCTTGTGCCCTAATTTTCTCTTTCTAAAGGGTCGTTTTAACGATTCTGCCGCATGGGTTTCTTCGGCCATTGTGTCACGGAGTGTTTCAAAAACTCTTCTGGTGTTAGCTCAGCTGGAAGATGAATGTGTTGGACAGTTGAATTAGGGTTTTACTGTAAATAACAAAACCCTATTTCGATTAATACATTTTTGCAATCTTTTTAATATTTGAATTATTATTTGCTTTTTACCAAAAACACCCTATAAGATTAAGATGCAATTTAATATTTGGGCCACGAGTAGAACAAGAACCGGGGCAGTAAACTTATGGTATACCACAAATTGACGTTTAAATTTTCAAATCAAAACTACTATAATGTAAAAATCAATGAGCAAACATGTTTTTATTTAATTCAAAGCAGATGGCAATTTGTTTTCAAAATTTCAAACATGAAGAAACAAAAATAGGACAGAAGCAATAATTTGATGATTAGCAATAATTGTTCTGTTTTTTTTTTTTTGAAAAAAAATTAATATAAAGTTAAGGCAGTGAAAAAAAGGGGTATTCAAATTCACTTCTGTTCACCAAATTTAAATGACAAAGGATTGAACGAGAAAAAAAAAAAAATAGCAGTGATCTTTAACACAAAAGTACAAGCTATCAACAAGCCAGTCCACAATTTAAAGCATTTAAAAATATAGCTTGAGGCTAGTTCTAAATAATCCAAAATATTCTGACGAAAAATTTAAAAAAATTAAATCAAGCAATCGAAAAAGTGGAATAACCACCAGAGCTATACCAACTTGAGGTTTTACAGAGAATACGACCACATCACTGTTTTCAACAACCTGTACAGATAAAATGATAACCACAATGATACCCATAAAAAACATAGTATTAACTATAATCAGTTTAATAAGAACGCATCCGATTGGAAGTTCTTTTCTAGAAATTTTGCAATAAAAGGGGGCCAATCTATATATAACATAATGCAAAGAGATTTCTGGGATTGTAAACATGTATCAAATAAAGCAAATTGAACATAATGCCATAACAAGTAAATAATTTTAAAGAAAGCAATGGATTAATGATTACATCTTGATTACTAGGGAGTATTTTGCCGCCGAAGGATTCAAAAGCAGAGCAGCGCTTGGGCTTGGAATGAGATGTAGAGATACGAGGAGGAGGCAAAACGCCAGCTTGAATCACTCCTTTTGCTATACTTTCAGCCATTTTTCTAGCTCCAATAAAACCCAGCTTATATGATTCCATTGGAATGGGAACTATATCCATTTTTGCCGCTTTGTCTGCCAAATCCACACCACCGGCTCCGATAGCACAGAAAACCCAAGACCATCGTGCAACGGGAACACAGGGTTCAAGTTGTAATGTGAAGTAAATAGAAAGGGGGTAATGTTATCTTTGGTGCCAGAGCTTTTGTTGCTTTTCTGTTTTGGTTCCCAAACTTCAAAACAGATGAAATGATGGCAAAACTTTCAGAAATGAATCCAAGCAGTGCCTAAGCTTTACAATTTTGTGGTGAGCTGGGTTTGTCCACGTCGGCAACCTGCAGTGTTGAAAATTTTCAGGTCGGGTAATGTAGCATTAATTATTCATAGGCAATTGAAATTAATGCCAAGTGGAATAATTTTATTGGTTCGTTATGACACGTCAGCGGATGACGTGCCGTCACGGTTCCATTGTATAATTATTCCGGGTGAAGATATGGAAACAGTTTTAGAACTAAACCCAATTCTTGAAAACAGAGCAACACAGAATTCATGGATGCCTATCAGACCTTGAAATTAAAACCAGAACAAAACTTGCAAAAGCCGAAGCTGAAACTTGAGATGTAAAAGTAGTTATTTGATGATTATTAAACTCTAATATAAAGCTCAAAACTGATTTCGAATCATCAAGGTTTCATTTTGAAGGTTAAAAATACAGACTTGAAAGGAGTTTCGGCAAGCAATTAACAAAACTAAAACTCAGAACATGGATGAGCTTGAAAATGGAAACAGAGTAAGAAAAGTGAAACCATAGGAATCTCTCAGAACTGCTTTGGATCATCTCATCAGCATATTTTACTCCATCCAATCTAAAGCAAAACACTGTAAGCAGCAAGATTTCAAGGTATCATGTTTGAGAAAAATTGGTGGAAAATATACTAAACCCATGTGCCTTAACAGATTTGATAATGTAACAGTTTCCCGCTTCATGGCAGTGTTCTAGGATGATGAAAAACGCAACTAAACTATCATCAGTGATAGGCTTACAGCAAAGAATTACCAAAAGACAAAAAGCACACATCTCCAGAACTTCAGTTATATTCAATAACCAAATTCCTGAATCCACTACATTCATACCGCAGAAAGCATTACGAACTTGTAACCCCTATAGCGCCTCCAAGGTGTAAGCTCAACATATTCTATCAATTAAGCTTCCCAATATCAATTTAGTGACTCCTAAAGAAGTTCAAGAACTACATAAACATACTAATTCATTATTGACACAACAAGCAATCTCCAGTTATATAACTAAACTGAAAATGCTTTGAAAATAAAACTAATATTAAGAACCCAAAACATAACACAAATCAATCAGGCTCCGAGATACACATAAAATCTGCCATTTTCTCAATCAAAACCCAAATATTTGAAATAAAACAATGAAGAAGAGAGGATTTAGAATCTTACCGACTGCCCTCAGAGCCTCGAATTCAAGCCAAAATCGTGTCTCCTTTGTTCTTCACAGACCATTTCCAGTCGCAAGCAGGAATCAAATTCAAATCATTTTCTCAGACTAAGTTTTCAAGTTTCTGATTTCAAATGCGTTTCGTTTTACCAAAACTGGTTTTCCGATCTCCTTTTCAAATTCAGTTTGGGTTTCAAATTTATTATTCCTTAATCAAAGTCCATTTTTCACTTCTTTGGGCTTTCAAATCAATTTCGAAATCGGAGAAGATGAAAGTTTCGGTAGAATGTAAATTTCTTAAAATTGCCCTTATTATTTTTTGAAAATACCAATTATGCCCTCTCCATTTTTCAGGGATTCTCTCAACTCACCCATTGTTCTCTTCTATAATCTCTTTACGCTCGTCGTTCAGACCTCGAAGCACCAATTTACTCACCGGAATACTTACTTGGCCTCCTTTCTTCCACAGCAGAGAATAAAATCCTTCCGTTCATCTATTACTATCTCTATCTCAGTACGTATTTTCCTTTCTATTCATACACGTGCTTCTACTTTTTCCTCAATCTCTACAATTTGGTTTTGGTTTTATATTTATCTTTTAGGCTTTTTTATCTTATGCGTTTTGAAATTTTGCTTTGAAATTGATAATCTGCTTGTAGATGTCGAATGGTTATATGATAATAGTGTGTGCACTTGGGCTTATCGGTATTGAATGCAAATCAGTTTCAGTAATTAGATTGAAACAACTGAAGCTGATTACGTTGATTTGTTAGAAATTTAATGTATAATTATTCTCTTCTTTTTTGTTCTTCCTTTTTAAATTATTTTCAAATGAAAAGAAAATGCGATGGTCAAGTAATGGTGTAATCGAATGGTTGATGACTAATTAATAAGGACCTTGCAAAGAACTGAGTTAGAATTGAAACAGAAGAGTTGCATGTTGGAGTTTCGATTGCATTTTGGAAAGGTATATCAATGGAAAACAGGGGGAATAGTGATAGGAAATATTAATTATTGGTAGGAAAACAAAGAAGGAAACTGGGTTTTTCAGTATAGAGTGAGATGAGTGCATGGACGACCAAAGGTTGATATGAAAGGTTAGAGATGAGTGGTGTTTGACTACATATGAAATGGCAACATTATGAGATTTCAAGCAAATGTTAAAGTTTAACTCTATAGAACCTACAAATACAAATTGAACTTTGAGCTGTTGTTCTAGCCTTATTGAAAATACCTTGCAATTTGTTTATTACAATTATAATTTTCTTGAACTTGTCCCTTACTATTGATTGTTGGCTAAAGATTAGCTTAATTGTGGCTGCCATTTGGTACACAATTATGCTTGGTTTTTAGACCATTCCTTGCTTTGTTGTTGCTGCTAAAGTTATATTTACAATCATATCTGGTAGAACATTCAAGAACCCATTTGGATTCACTTGAAATCCAGTCAGTTTCCCATTAGTAATCCAGGATGCATATGTATTCATAGATTTGTGGCTATGTTATACTTATCCAGTCAATTTCCCATTAGCAAACCATACATATGATTGACTGGATTTTCATATAAATGGTTTAAATTGAAAATGACCATATATGGTGTATTTGGTACAATGTTCTATTCCCCTTATAGTTTATTCAATCTTTATTTTGAACTTTTGCAGTTTTGCTTATGATTGTGCTGGTGATTTACAATATATGGAAATACTTAATTACATTTTTCGCATTCTTAGCTTATAAAGCACGCAGGTCCTCAAATTTAAACGATTGGCTGTTTTGGTGTAAGAATGTATATAAACTTATTGTAAATGATTGATAATTAGAAAAGTGGTAATTGGTTTACCAATTACCACAAACTCGGTAATGGTAATGGTAATGGTAACCATTTGCTCTCCTCTAAACTTAATAATCCATGATGTATATGTATTCATAGATTTGTTGCTATGCTATACTTACAGCTGTTAAGTAGAACTAGAGACTGCTTGCTATTCTCCTTACCTATACCATCATCTTTTATATTTAGTGGATAGTCTAAGTATTTGTAATTGATTATATACTGGTTTTAACTGATTGTAAACTTAATATAAATTATTTTCCTATTTATTCCTTATCACAAGATCTTAATGAATGATAATATTAGTGAACTTTGTGTCTAGGAAGCAGTTGTTCTTTGGAAAATAGATTTTGTATTTTCAGTTTAGATAATGAAGTATTGGAGTTCAATATGAATTTGTTTTTCCTATTCTTTAGTTCCTTAGATGAAAGATAGTTATTGACTCTCTTTGAATTTGTAGGATGGGAAAAAGTAATTGTACTAATTATTTGATCTCATGGGTTAACTATTTGTTGCATTCATTTATCACTTTGTATTTATCATGACCTGAATTATAAGTTATATTGTAGCACTTTCAATTGGAAATGTTATCTTGCATCATACAATGGTTGCTTCTCAGCCTGTTCCAGAACTTCAACTTTGTTATCATTATATTTTCCCAGTCAAATCTAGGAGAAAGCTCCATATGTTGAGAAGGACTTGTGGAAGAAGGCTAATATGAGACAGTTGTAAACACATATTAGCATCAACAACTGCTCAGACATTTACTTTTCCTTTTGATTTAAATCTATGATGTGCTGAATTTCTATAAATTCTGCATCTTCTCTGTTTGATGATTTCCCGGTTTTGCTACTTTAGGTTTTATGTTTATAAATAATTTCCAATGGTTTTATCGAGCAGTTTTCAGACTCTGAAAAATTAAAATTAATTAATTGTGCAGATTTTTTTTTTTTTTTTACAAAAGGATGAACAATTTAAAATGGATAGGTGTTCAGATGCAGACTGTGGGATGGCTTGTAACTGTTTTGGCAAATGGGAACATGTGATAAAGTAAAAAGAAACAAGTAAAACTAGAAAGAGTGAGTGAGGCATGTGTATTATTTGTGACAGCGGGAGCTGTTTGCTGAGAGTGTGACCTTGTTATTATGCTTTCTTAGCTGACTTAAATTTTCATAGTAATATTTTCTGTTTTTTATTGTGTTTCTAAGTTTTAAGCTCTTTTGTAATGGAAAAACTTATGTTGTATGTTTCTGTAGGAACTCCTACCAGAAAAGCAAGAAAATGGAGAAAGTTTTGAACATTATAAAGCCCAAACCCAACCCACAACAGCAATTAAGAGATTGGCAACGCAGGCTTCGTCAAGAGTGTCGCAATATTGAGCGTCAAATCCGAGGCAATTTGCCAAACTGTACTTATTAATGATTGTTTTTTGTTGCATTGATCTGGGGTTTTTATTGGTGAATGTTGTTGAATTTGTTTTATTTACTTTTGGTTGAATTGTAGATATACAAAGAGAAGAGAAAAATGTACAAAAAGCAATCAAAGAAGCTGCCAATAGAAATGACATGGGTTCTGCCAAAGTATTACTTCCTGCTATAACCACTATCAAAATAAATTTTGAATCGTTTTTGTTATTTTAATTTCTTTGCTTGAACCTGCCCATTAGGTTGTTATTCTTTCAATATGAGGATTTAAAGATATAAAATATTGAATTTTTTGCTGAATTTACATGGAAACTCGCAATTCAAGTCGGGGGTTTCTCTCAATTTCTTCAAGATTTCACGTCATTTTGTCTTTTGAAACAAAATATTTGTACAAGCAAGTGGAAAAGATGTTGGTGTTAGTTACTTTGGTGGTTTTTCATATTTAACTTGCAGTCAAGTGTGCTACTGAGGTGGAAAAGTGTGAGTTTTTTCATTTTGGCCAGCATTTCCTTGTTTTCCTCAATATATTAAACTCACTTGTAAAGAAAATAACATACATCATGTTTGTTAATTAATTTGGTTATTGGTTGACATCCTACAATACTTACAACGAATGTGCATTCTATTTTATCCACACCATAGATTTTGAATCTCAGATCTCCATCTCCTAAATTATATAGTTTTGGGTGTAACACCAATTGCCAGTGAATAATATTGTTTCATTTTTATTTCTTGTTATTTTATGTAGAAGTTTTGGAGCACAATTCTTATGTGAGTACTGCTTGCTAGACAGAGTAATGCTCAGTTGTTGATGTTGTACAGCAGTGTCTGTCCTTTCTTGCTGTAAAACTTTTTTCCTTCTTCGGTGTGTTTAGGTATATAATATGGATTGACTTTTTTCTTTTTAATGAATTTCATTTTGTCATTAATTGCAGGTACTTGCTAAGGAACTTGTGAGGTCTAGAAAGACAGTGAATCGGCTTTATGAAAATAAGGCGCAAATGAATTCAATATCAATGCATCTTGGTGAAAGCGTCGGTATGTGCATCTCATAATCAGCTTATGCTATAAGTTTTTGCTCTAAATAGTGCAGCTGGATGCGAGTTATCAGTTGTGTTCTTTGTCTACTGTACTGTAGTAGCTTTCTGATTCTAAGTATCTTAATTCTAAATGAGAAGCTAAAGATTGAGGCACTGCACTTTGTTTTATAGTAGGGCTGGTGGTTAGAAGTTGTGGTGAGCCTTTTGGTGGTTAGAATGTGTTATGTGCCTCAATGCCCCTTTTTAAATCTTGGTAACTGCAGGAATAGCATTCCCAGCATCTGAGTAAGAAGTAAATGATTGCAGGGTACCATTCTTTGTGGTCACAAGATGCCTTAAATGAACCATAACAAAGACTGTTTTATGATTAGTAGAATATCAAGTTGTTGGTTGTACGAATATGGCAGAACAAATAAAGTTCTTATTAGTTATCACCATGTAAGGAGTTTTTGGGGATGGAAGTGAGGAGTGCTCTTGGATGCTAGATTATTTTTTGAAATTCTCCTTTGATCTGTACATAATGAAATTGATTAATTTGTATGGTTCTGATGTCTCATTATTTAATGGTAGGTAGGTTGTAATCAAGTTAGTGAGACACTAAGAATCTTGAGCTGGATCTTGCTTTAGGGTAAAAGAGAAGCTAAATGTGTGAGCCACATTTTCTTCAACTGGTGATTGCATGTTACAAACTTTAATTTGTTTTCTTCCAGGGTGGATCATATGTTGATAGGTTGTAGTTTTATATTGGAGGATAATGGGGTTTCGAAAGGAGCTCACATTTTCACTCATATTGGTATCTTTGACAATGATGTGGTAGATCAAAATATCTTGGAGGTTTATTGAGCTGGAATCTCATGTAATAATGGAAGTGGAGACAATGAACATATCAATGTGCATAGATGTCTAAACTTTTAGGGTAGCCAGTGATAGAAAGACAAGTGATTTTGTTTCTAGTGCCAAGGATCTTCTAGTATTTTCTTCCCCTCCTTTTGGGACACCTGATAGCATGTCCTGGGCATTGTTTTGCAGTAGTTATGTTTCTATATGATATTCTATGCATAAGCGCATATGAGTGTGCTTGTTGAATATTCTTTTCTCATGTTTGCTATTGATATTGTTGGCTCTTATCTAGCAAGGAAACTATTATAATTCAAGTGTTTTTTTCTGCATGGAAGATGTTTACCTCTTTCATGCTTTTACGTGTCGTATACACAGCCTCGAGTTTCATGTTTATACCCAATGCCTATCATACGGGTGGTTGGTGCTCATGTTCAAGCCTTTTCTCTTTCTAGCATGTAATTTAAGAAGGCTTTTTCATCTGTTGTTGATTCAGATAAGATAGTCTCAAAATTATCTCAGTTACTTGCATCTCAAATGACAGCTAGGTTGCATAATTTGTGCAAGTTCATGGTTTTTGTTGTTGCAAAATTTGGGCTGCTGTGGAGTTGCAACTTAATAGCCAGGGCCTACTTTGGCAACTGATTGCTATATAATCTGCGTACCTTAATATAAAATGCTAGCATTGATGTTGGCTGTCTCCCTCTCAATGCCTACACTGAGAAATTTAATTTCTAGATGCTTTCTACTAGTTTAGTCCTGCTTTCCACTTGTTCTGTCCTCTCTTAGAAAGAAAAAGTAGTTCTGTTTTGAACTATGCCCTAAATAGTTTATCTCTGAGAAATTTAATTTACAGACACTTTCTTTTCATTTTATGTGTTTCTGATGTAGGAAAATAAAAGATGGGCCACTTTTACATGTGGGGAAAGGGTAAAAAAAATCATGGTGTGAATTAGTAGTAGTTCTTTTAGAGGACTTTATGAATTTCTTTTGAAATTAGTAAAGAGTTGAATGTAGATATACAAGGCTTGAATTTGGTATATGATACCTTTTCTTTTCGGCTAATGAATAAATACAAGAAAACCTGCAATTCTCAGAGCCTTTAAATGTATTTGCATTAGGAATTATTAAGCAAATTGAATGAGATGATATAGTAGAATAACTTCATATGCAGTATAACTGCCATATTTAACAAATAAAATAGCTTGTTTGAGTTTATAGGAATGCAACGGCATGCATGCCCAATCTAAAATAGCTTAAATGGGTTCATTGTCTATGTTTAGCTGCATTTTTCATCTTGATGAGTTCCTAATATTTGTTTTTTCATTTGATTTTGTAGCAATTGCCCGTACAGTGGGCCATTTATCCAAGAGCGCTGAAGTCATGAAGCTCGTCAATAATCTCATGAAGGCTCCTGAAGTGGCTGCTACAATGATGGAGTTTAGCAAAGAAATGACCAAGGTGGTTTACATTTTTCATCTTGTAATCTATCAAAATTTTTTCATCTTGTAATCTATCAAAATGTCCCTGGATTCCTTCTCAATGTTTATTACTCTTGATATGCAGCACATCGCTCTCTGATTTCTGTATATAATAGTCATTAGATGTTCCTAAGCTGGTTTTGGCATGCTAAGAGAATTTTTATATTGGCGCTCTTATTAGTTGACTTACTTCTTTGTTAAATGGGGTTATTTTTATCATGCTCTTCAGGCTGGGGTGATTGAGGAATTTGTGAATGATGCTCTTGACAATACACTGGACTCAGAAGATATTGAAGAGGAAATCGAGGAAGAAGTTGACAAGGTTTTGACTGCTATAGCTGGCGAGACAGCTGCACAGCTGCCGGAAGCAGTCAGGAAAGAGAAAGCAAAAGCATCAGTTGGTCCAGCAAGAGCAACTGAGGAGGTATGTCTAAAATATTAAAGTCAAGGTAATGAATCCACTAGCAGCTGCTTTTTAGCAGAAAAATGTAAAATATTCTTTTTTGATTCTATTAGGAAGAAGCCATTGCTGAAGGTGTTGATGATGAGGAAGAACTAGAAGAAATAAGAACCCGACTTGCCAAAGTCAGGTCTTAATTTGATTTTCTGCTGATTACTATTATTCGCCAAGGGCTTCCACTCACTTCCTCCACATTAACTATGCATTATTAGAGAGTCAAATTACATTTTACCATTGGCGGTGAGTATATGACACAACCGAAATACTTGTATTATACAACGAAAGCAGCTTTATCTTTTACAGAACTGGAATTACCAGCTGCTATTTGTATGACACCTTAACTTAAGAGGGGCCAGTATCAGTCGATCTCCCTACATGTATAAAGAAAGAATGCAACAATATGAGAATAAATCATAAAGTTGAGAAAAAATGTCTATGCATTCATGTGCTTTCGCTTGTATTGTTATTGCTTTACTGACATTGTTATGGTCTTGACTCAAATTCTCTTCTTGCGTATGCATTTTGACACTTTTTTTCCTTTTTTTGAGGGAATATGCATTTTTATTGTTTGAAATAGACGTAATTGCAATATGGTCGTTGGTTGTGGCTGCAAGAAATTATTTATTACGTAATCATGTTTATTATGCCTTTATATGTAAACTTGTAAAATCATAATCGTGATTATGTAATAAAATATTTTATATACGAATTCAGCTGCGAACGTTGCTTCGTTATAGAAAAAATTGCTACTTAAGCCTTTAATTGCCACTTATAACTCTCTTCTACCGCACCAAAAAATTTCACTCTCGAAGTAGAACCCAGAAATGCCGTGAAATCACATCTCACCAGTGTAGTAACCTTGCAGACTATTGTGGTCAGAGAACACCTTCAAGCTGGCTTTTGCCACCAGAAATTGTTGGCCTTGATATCGAATCCGACCTTCATACGTGATGGGGGTTCAAAATCTAGACTTAATACTCCAACTCATGTTCAAGTGATGTATGCACTTGTTGATGCCTATTATTCATATAATCAATAAAGCAATTGCTATGTGGAAATTAGAACTAGCGTGGATTTTGTGCTTCTCTTATACACATTTTGAAGTCATACACATAAACTAAAATTCGGCAGAAGTAATGGCCGTAGCAACTGTTTAAAGGTTTCATTTTGAAACTATCGAGACTAGAAATGCATGACAGTTTCCTTGCCTCTACAATTATTAGTGCAATTGACTTACAATTCTATTATGAAGTTGCAAATCAATGTTTTGGAAAGTTCTTTCACTTTCTACCTCTAATTGCTATTGCTTCAAGTTCACCAATGAATAATATATTATAAAGACGGCTTTATGAAGAAGTCCTGTGAAAATTTTTAAAGACAAAGCATCTAATAAGTTGCAGCAACAACTGCAATAGTGCTTAACCCTTGCACCAGACAATGTGTGTTTTAGGACGCAAGCAAGCAAAGAAATTTGCAGATTTTGATTGACTTGCGAAATATTCCTTACAATCGTGTTCAGAGAAAATGTAAGAAACCTGTATGTCTTGCTGGTATTTTCTAGGCAAGAAAAAAAATTAATATTGGAAGTAAACAAAACCACCACTCAAAAGAGAGTTAAAGTTGCTGTTGTCTTACTCTTACTCATTATCAGAGACATGCTTGTCCAGGAATGCTTTAGCAAGATTACTGAAGCTTACACTAACTGCTTCTGCTGCAGCATACCTCTCTATGATATCAACTACTTCAAGCCTTAGAATCTCCTCCTTGTTCGATAAGTTACAAAGATAATAGAGAGCCGCAATAGCATAATTAACCTGCAATAGAGATGCTGATGTTCAGCAACTCTCGAAAAATAGTAGCTTAAAGATGGCATGATAGGAAAGAGGCAAGAGCGTAACAAATGAAAAGTTATAAGTGTATAGTTGTCATAAATGAGTAGTGTAGAAAAATAAAGGATTAATTGAGAGCAAAACCAAAACAATGCAAGTTGTAACTATGGTTCAAGCTGCTTTAAGCAAAGAAGGTGAAAACAAAGGTAAAGAAGGTAAAAACAAAGGTACACTTACTGTGTTTCTAACTGGGCTTGATAAACATTGGATAATAAGAGGTATACCACCGGACTTAGCGTCAATTGCAGCTTTTACTGGATCTACAATGCATAAAAGTGGTCAGTTCACATGCTATCTTTGATAAACAAAAGGCGGGGAGCTCCTGCTTTGTGCGGCGTCCGGGTAATGGAAAGACCACTTTGGGTCTATTTTGAATTTTAATTTGGTAAATAAAAATACGCCCCTATCCCAATTCCTTATGATTAGCTCTTTGATTTGGTTTTTTTTTTTTTCCATGTTCTTTGCTAAAAATAGAAATTAAATTTTTTGGTATCAAATTTTATTTTGTTCCTTTTGCCACTAATGATAGAAAATTAAATTTTGATTCTTATAACCTGTTGATAATTTGAAAATCAACTAAGGGATCTGATTGTTACAAAAATTAAAATTAAGATGCCTTTTTGTTACAAATTAAAGTTGGGGTACATAAATATTACATTAACTAAAGTTAGTGTACTGCTGATGCAAATAAGCCCCGTATTATACCATAAAATTAATACCATAAAAGAGATACAGTGCACTTCCCACCTAAGTTATACGAAATTAATTTTATATTGGGTGCGTTATATGCACCACAAAACGTCTATCTCGGCCATGTATTATCTAAGACAATTAGTGAAATAGCACATATTCTACTTTTCCTATAAAAAAAAAATAGCACTTCACTTTCAAATATTAGTCAAATTGCATTTTAGACTAAACAAGGTCTACATATTTTTTAAAATTCCAAAATCACCCCTTTGTTAAATATATATTTAATTTAATTAATTAACCAAAAATTAAAAGATAAAAATATATCAATATAATTTAGAATTCTTCCAAATTTCACCAGGTGGCCTGAAAAATGGCCATCATCACAATTAATTGGTTTCTGGCGACTTTCGCTAAAAAATTAAATCAGTATTTGTCAATATAAATCAATATTTGTCAATATAATTAAAAAACAAAAACCTGTCAATATAAATCAATATGTGTCAATATTTGTCAATATAATTTAAATCAGTATTTGTTAATATAACTTAATATAAATCAATGTTACTCAATATAAATTCATTAAAAAGTAAAAAAAAAAACATGAGGGACTGAATTGAAAAATGATGAATCACCTCCACCTCCCCCATTAGAAACCCTACAAATCAATAAAAAATTTTAATAAACTTCAATAACCAACGTAACAATCAATAAATATTATCATAAATCTCAATGTAAATGAATAATGAACCAAAAGTTGTTCGAATATGCTCGAACTGGGTCTATTCCGGCTGCGGGAATCGCAGATAATTTGCTGCGACATGTAGGTTCGCTTCCGTCCACCTGGACGCCCTTACGCATAGCTTGCTTGCTAGGAAAAAAGGAATTCGCAGTGGCTTTTTTAGCAAAATATCCTGAATATCTTACATTAGTTAATCCAGATGATTGTAACGCTTTACATTTAGCTTCTTCCAATGGCTATTTCGACGTTGTAGAATTGTTGTTAGAATTGATCCAGTCCGATTTTAATAGACAGCTTTGTATAAAGAGAGATAAAGAAGGAAGAACTCCTTTTCATATGGCGGTGATTATAGGAAACGTTTCCATTGTCGAAAAACTGAGTAAAGCTTGTCCAGAATCTACTTTAGAAGTTACTAATCAAAGGGAGACGGTTTTTCACATTGCTGTGAAGAAAAAAGAATCTCCATCGCCTGAGCTGTTCAAGACTCTACTTCGAGGACCATATACTGCCTGGTTAAAAAAGGCCATTCTCAAATTTCGAGTTCGAGTAATATAGCCTTACGCTATTTCTTGTTACAGAGGCAGGTTGGAAGTGAACGCCGTAAACTGGTCTGGTCATACAGCTTTGATCCAATGAATCCAACAGATCAAGAAATGGAAAGGATAAAATCATATAAGGTTAAGTGAAAGTCGAGAACAACATGCAAAAATGAAAAATACAATAAGCAGAATGGCATCACTTATAGCAGCTAGCTCCTTGCAGATTGCTGTCAATTACCTACCACCGCCATCACCACCACCGAGCATTGGCAGTGACCGGCCAATCATAAATAATAATAATAAATAGAAATATCAAACCGGCTGTAGTTTGCTAATCACTTTCAATCTTAGCACTTCTTTCCTTGCCATTGCCCACCAAATATGAGAGGTGGAAATGGATAGAATTGCTCTGGCTTACTTATGGAATAACAATAATGTTTTCCATGCTTTTATATTCGGTGTCTGTAACACCGGGAACAGATATTTTGGTCGTTTTTTTTATTGTGCTAATTCTGTTAATGGTGATGGTTTTTCCGGCAGCGTTTCGTCCCAGACGACTCAAGCCACCAACTCCGGGAGCTCATGCTGCAGTATAGGATTTACTTACTTATTCTGTAATATTTAATCAATGAAACATAGTATATAATCATTGGCTTGGAAATATTTCCCCATTTCTGTAATTCATTATACTGGTTTTTGATTTTGGATTACAAATTATGGTTAGATGATTTCAATTTCAATATTAACTTTCCTGTAATTCAAAGACGCCTGACATTCAAATGTTCATGAGAGTAGTACCACAAGCACAGGTTTACAATAAGTTTATAGTAAATTTACAAAATATTTCAACCTTCCAGTTTACATTAAGTTTGCAACATATTTATGAAACTCCATACCATACTTTTAATAGATTTACAACCCAACTACAATACAAGTAATATGAAAAAAGTGAAATTAAAATTTCATATACATATATGTAGTATTAATATAGTTAATTATGTAATCCCACTTGCACTTTCGATATCCTTTTCTTGTCATTTGAGAAGCTACATTTATTCTATCATAATTTCCGACAACCCTGCACGAAAGCTACTTTCAAATTGTCCATGATTATCACAACACTCCTCTATGTAGCTTTTGCAACAACCTCCCATTTCTTTATTCTCTATGCTCGAACAGGCACCCTTAGTTGAGCAACAATGTGTTTCTGACTGGTCTGGCTGAGGAGTTGTAAAACCCAAAGATTTCACCACATCCTCTGTA
Source organism: Croton laevigatus (assembly GCA_949640765.1). Lineage (NCBI taxonomy): Eukaryota > Viridiplantae > Streptophyta > Magnoliopsida > Malpighiales > Euphorbiaceae > Croton > Croton laevigatus. The sequence continues at coordinate 19,777 of CATIWJ010250063.1, read as the reverse complement.
TTAGGTTGCTCTTTATCGCAACAATCATCATTATCACAACACTCCTCAATGTAGCTTTTGCAACAACCTCCTATTTCTTTCTTCTCTATGCTCGAACAGGCACCCTTAGTTGAGCAACAATGTGTTTCTGACTGGTCTGGCTGAGGAGTTGTAAAACCCAAATCAGTAATAATTTCCAAAGATTTCACCACATCCTCAGTATTAGGTTGCTCTTTATCACAACAATCATCATGACAATGACCAATTTCTGTGTTCTTTAAAGCTTCTCGTTCGATATGATCGATACAATGGTCTCCTTCATCACACTTGCTTTCCATTTTTGCTGAATTTACGCATTTATTTCCAGTGTTTAAGCCTGAGCAACATTGTTTTTGCTGAATGTTTGCTTCTAAATCACCTGAAAGACTACAATCATTCACTGCAACTGAAGCTCTACACTTACTATTTGAATTAGACTCGCATTTCGAACCACAGGTTGACTTGCTTGAAGTTCCTACCTTTTTAACACAACAAGGCTTGCGATTACTGTCACATTTCTTGATTTTGCCTACGGATGTTGATTTGCAGCATTTTCCTTTCCCAGAAGAGCATTTTCCTCTTCTAGAATTGCGAGATTTGCTTCCCCTATCAAAATTTTGGTTGCAACAAGGCTTGTATTTACCATCACATTTCTTGATTTTTTCTGTAGATGTTGATTTGCAGCATTTTCCTTTATGAGATGCCTCACATGCTCTATCAACAGTTTGTTCACAGCAAGCGTCATGTATCTTTAATTTTTCAGGGGATTCTGCGTTGAAGCATTTTCCTGTATCTTTATAACGTGGTTCCCGCAAAAGTAACATGCTGTTCAAAATGACTAGCAAACAAGTACCAACATCAGCAAGAACAGCAGCCCAAATGAGTGGATGACCGGCTAAGGCTAAGGCAAGAATAGCAGCCTTTGTTGATATTGATAAAATGATGTTCTCAATTACCGTCTTATGAGCTTTTTTCGCTAGTTGAATCGCTTTCGGTACTTTTCTGATGTCATTTGACATAAGAATTACATGTCCAGTCTCAACAGCAAGCGCCGAACCAGAAATTCCCATAGAGATACCAATATCAGCTGTAGCTAATGCAGGAGCATCATTTAGTCCATCTCCTACCATTGCTGTTTTCCCTTCCTTCTTAAACTCTTCAATAATTCTTGCCTTGTCTTCTGGTAGAAGTTCTGCATGAACTACATCAAGAGCATGTCCTAGCTGCAATTGCATATTTTTATCTTTTTATTCTATTCTCAATTTAAGAGTAAATTACGATTATCAATATCTTTTTATTTATTGTTGTAGACTAAGAGTGGAAAGCGAAGCAAGGTAAAACTTAGATTGACCTGTTGTTGAGCATGTAACGCTGCTGCTTGACCATCTCCAGTAAGCATAGCTGTTTTAATTCTCAGTGATTTAATCTCTGCAAGTGCCTCTGCAGCACCGGTCCTGCAGGCATCGGAGAGGCTAAAAATTCCAGCAGGAGTTGCTCCCAGGTATATATATCCAACAGTCTTTCCACTCATTGTATCCATATCTTGCATAGGAACTGCAAATGCAAACTATCTAGTATAAATAACAAACTTTATATAGGGAAAAAGCAGAAGCTGAGTTTTTTTCCGTCTCCCAAATTTCTAGCAACTTATGGCTTTTTTTGGCTCATTTAATATTAGAATATTAGATATAGAAAATGATCCCACAAATAACATTTCTGACTCTGCATGATTTTTATCTTACCTGCTTCACATCCTGCTCTGAGGCCCAACTTTTTGTTTCCAATGTAAATTTCTTTTCCATCAATTTTTCCACAAATTCCTTCCCCAGGAAAATTTTGAAATTCTTCCACATTCTCAGGATGTGGCTCTATAGAAAGACTTCTTCCATGGTCAACAAGAGCAACTGCCATCGGATGACTTGACTTACTCTCGATGCTCGACACCCTACAAAAATCACTCAGAGGTCATTTGAAGCCAATAAAAAAGTTTTTTCCAAACTTGGGAACAAAAGCTTTTCTTGTCCTTCTTACCAATAAATCAAAGCATCAATGGGTATGTCTTGGCAAAGTGATCTGAAGTCAGTGACAACAAATTCTCCCCTGGTTATGGTACCAGTCTTATCAAACGCCATGATTTTGATTTTGGAAAGTGTTTCGAGATAATCCCCACGTTTGATCAAAAGGTTAGATGTTGCTGCCTTTACCAGGGCACAGAAAGCAGCAACTGGTGTGGACAGGATTATACCACAAGGACATGCACATACCAATACTACTAGTGCTAAATGATACCAATAGTTATGGTTTTTAACTCTAAATACCAGAGGAACCAATGCTAACCCACCTGATATTATAACAATAGCTGCAAAACAAGGATCACGGTTCAAACAAATCTCCAAATTTTCGGTGGCTTTTAAAGATTTATAAATTACCCATATGACTAACCTGGAGTATAATACTGAGCAATTTTGTCTATGAATCTCTGAGTTGCAGTTTTGCTATTTTGAGCATCTTCAACTAACTTTACCATTTTAGCCACCACACAATCTGAAGCTAAAGCTGTAGTTCTAAGACTAACATAACCTGAAAATGGGTATTTTCCTCAATCGAAAAACAGAAGGCAAAAACTAGAGGTGTGGCGTTCAAATCCAAATTGGACTCAAAAAGGCTTAAAAAAAGTAGGAATTCCAGTCTTAAAATAGCAATTAAGTGTTGAATTGAAATATTAATAATTACCATTAAGATTGATTGTGGCAGCATAAACAGTAGAATCCTTCTGTTTAGGAACTGGAAATGATTCTCCAGTCAAAGTTTTCTCATCTACTTCACAATCTCCATCGACAACCACTCCATCAATGGGTATAATTTGGCCAGCTTTTACAGCAATGATTGTGTTGAGTGGAACCTCATCAACATCTACTTCTTCCCCAGTTTCAGCTAGTATTGCCTTCTGAGGAGTTATGCTCATCAATGACGACATTGCTGCATTCGCCTAAATCCAAATTCAAGTTTTTTCTTCTTAGATCATAATAATTACCGATCATGCATTCCACAATCCATTTTGACTTTAATTTTAAATTTACACTCTGAAATTGAATAAAATTTTATGGTAATTACCTTGTGGCCAGCCCTAGATTCAAGCCATGAAGCAATAGAGAAAAGGAAGACAATGGATCCTGCTTCCACATAATCATTCAAAGCGATTGTCCCTATCACTGTCAAAATAAACAACTATAATTGCTTGCTTGCTAGTAGCCATAATGTGAAGCTTTCATAAAATTTTTACAATTCATTCCTACACTATTCAAACAAATTTCTTGAACAAATATTAATTTTGCTTAATCATAATAGTAAATATATATGATTTAGCATATGTCTGTCAAAAATAAAAGTTTGAGTAGCAGTTAAGTTAGTTGTTGCAGGTTTGTGGAATTATTTTATTTGTTGTCAACTCTCAATTTTATATTAATTAATTATTCATGTAGTGATTTGACTATTACCGACCAGTTGTTCATGTATGATGTACTATGTTAACTTCGCTTAATTATATTATACTCTTTTTGGCAAAAACAATGATTTAAATAGGAGTTAACCTCGTCCAAAAAAAAAAAAATAGCTGTTAATTACCAATTTTATGTTATTATTAACTACTTATTTAGTGGTTCAAATGAAAAATAAAATGAATAAAATTAGTACTATGATTTTACAAATATTTTTATAGATGTATTATCATGTGCAATTATAATATAATTAAAAAGAAATTATTTAATTAATATTTTTAATTCATTAGCTTAAAGTAAGATAATTTCTTTTGATTATTGCTAAGTTCATTTGGGGAGGTTAAAGTTGACAAACCACTCATCCACTAAAAAACGAAAAACTCTTTTTAACTGAGTTAAAAAACTAACCACTCACTTAACTATTTGCATCCAACAAAACAGAGACTTTGAAACTAAATGACAGATTTACAAAAGAGACATAATTCATTAAAAAAAAAAAATTAGAAGAAATATTAATTGGTTGAGGTGAGTTTATTAAGTAAATACCTGCAATGAAAGCCAGAATGTTGATATCAAGTCTGAAATTCCTGGCGGAAGCAATTGCTTTGAGGATGATCGGAGGAATCCCAATCGCCACAGCTCCAAGTGCAACCCAGTGTAAGGGATTATACACATATTTGAACAACGATATTGCAAGCAATACTCCACTGCCCATCACAAATGGACTCGGCCATTTCTTCTGATAATTCATATTTCCTTTTACTCTGACATTTGCTTCTAATCTTGCTCGATTCAAAGCCTCAACTGCCCATCATCAAATTAATTCATTTGCAAAATTTTATAATTAACAATTTGAAGATCTGCTTTTCTTTCATTTGAAAAAGCAAAAAAAAAAAAGGTGATTTGAAAATTACCAATTTGAAGCTGAGAAACGAGGAGATTATCATGAACAACAATAACAGTTCTTGTTGCAACAATAATATTGTACTCTTTTACACCTTCAAGAGACTTTAGGATATTCTCAATCAAACCAACTTCTGCTGAGCAACATATGCCTAATACATCAAAATAACTCTTCTGAAACTTTTGCTTGTTAGTACCCATTTTTTTCTTCTTTACAATTCTGCAACCAAAAGCAAACAAATCATTCAAAATGCAAAGAAAAAGTGAAATTTGTTCTTTCTCATCAAGAAAGAGAAAAGGAAAAAAATTATTTTTATTCTTTTATTAATAGGAGTAAGTAGTTCTCTGGTTTGAAATTAAAAGAGGCTTTTAATCTACAAAAGTTAGAAGGAAACTCAGTTGCTTTGCTTACAAGTGATACCTTATTAGAAAAAGGCAGAAGATGTGGAAATGCTTAGGAGATAGGTGCTTTATATAGAGGAAGTGGGAAGCTGTAGGTGCATTACTTTATTATGGGATATTATTATCTCACAAAAAATTAATACTACTTTAGTTTAAAATCAACAAAGAATTTATTCTAGAAAACAATCAACAAAGAATATCTTTTTTTCAAATCACCATTTGGGTTGTCTAGGTCTCCAAATCTAAATGAATGAGTTACACTTTATAGAATTTGACTATGTATTATAAATTATAAACGACGGCAAATTCAACGATACAAGTTATTTTGTGTATAATTTATAACATATGATCAAATTCTGCAAACCATGATCCACTGTTTTTAATTTGAAAATTCAATAGGAGATTCCAAAAAAAGTAAAAAAAAAATAATAAATAAACATTAGGATTTGAAGGCCTCAATTAGAGACCTCTAGCTTTACGTTCTCTTTTATATGTTAATAAGATTGAAAATTTTTTATATATATATATTTAAAATATATAAAAGTTGAGGCTTATTTTTACCAAAGGTACTTCAATTTTGGTCGTCGTAATAAAAGTATCTCAACTTCAATTTGTAACATAAAAGTACTTCAATAAAAAGTGTCATTTTACTAATTATTAAATTTATGTACTATTTTTTTAAAAGAAAAATAAAAAGTGTGATATTTGGTGTAATTTTAATAACAATAATAATATTAATAATAATAATATATAAATTTATTTATTTTTTTCTATAATCATATATTCAATTGATATTATTTATCAATCAAATTCATATTTCATTTCTTCTAAGTTTCTTCGTATAGTTACTCATATGTAAATTTTAACGTCATTTTATACTGATTGATTATCCCTTTGCCTAGGAAAGTCAAGGGAAATATACTTTTGATCTTTCGTCAAGTTATATATATATTACTGATTCATTATCCCTTTGCCTAGGGAAAGTCAAGGGAAATTTATTTTTGATCTTTCGTCAAGTTATGTGTGTGTAAATATATTTTTTTATCTTTCGTCAAGTTATATATGTGTGTGTCTTCCTAGGGCTGAAAACAAGTTAAGTAGAATCCAACATTGCTATACTCGAGCTCGGCTTGTTTAAATTTCAAACTTGATTTTGCGCTCGAGTTTGGCTCGTTTATTAAATGAGTGAGCTCGAGCTCGTTTATTAAATGAGTAAGCTCGAGCTCGTTGAGAACTTATAAGAACATATTAAGGTTTACCATAAGGCCCTCAAATCTTCCGCAATGGAGACAGCAATGAGAGTGAAGGAGAAAAAGAAAAAAAACTTAAATCAAAAGTTGCAGTTGCAGATTCGAAAAGAAGTTGATAAGAGGAAATAAAAAAGTAGTAGAAGAGTTCTAAAGTTGAGGAGTTTTCGCAAATTTGAAAGAAGAAGAGTTGGTAAGTGGTGAGTAGTGAGGTGAGGTGAGGTGCGTGGATCGGCAGTGAGGTAAATTCGCACATATTTGAAAAAAAGAAGAGTGTGTCACAGAAGATGAGAGTGGCTAGTAAAAAGAGTTGATTTTAGATTTAGAATTTTTATTCTGAATTTCTTTTATATATATATACATATATATGCTCGCGAACATACTCATTTACGTCTAAATGATACAGCTCGTTTGTTCGCGAGCATATTCAAGCTCTGTTCGTTTATTAAACAAACTCGATTATTGAGCTCAAGCTCAGTTCGATTAGCAAATGAAAGAATACGAATAGGTATTTAACAAGCCGAGCACTGAACGAATCATGAGCAGCTTAGATCATTTGCGACCGTATACGTCACTAGATTATATTTATATCTTGACATGAAATGGACATAAAACGGTTACATTTTTTCCTCTTAACTATCGATTAAAAAAATAGAAACTAAGAGATCAATTGCTCCAAATTTTATTGACTTAAAAATTTTCTATTAATATATGCTGTCATGTCATATTTATTTTATTTATCATATTAGAAGAGTGATACCAATTTTTTTTTTTTTTCCTCTTTTCAAAAAGCCATTGGTTAAGTAATTTAGCAAATGATGAGAGCAAATACTTACTACCGCTAAAATCCAACTTGTTTTAAATTCAATTCCAATAAAATTACTGGTTTTTAAGGCTTATTTTTTAAACTGAATCTAAATATTTCTTTATGATTAAATTGTTCAACCAACAAACAACAGAAACAAAATAATATACACTTTTTACAATTTTTAACTGCAATAAACATATAAATTACACTAAATTTGTTTTTATTTTTTTTTTAAAGAAAATTCGTTTAAGTTGAATTACTTATACTAAATTTATTATATATGCATATAATTAGCTTAAATTTAATTTATCTTAATTTAAATAAATAAAGGAAGTTTATTTTAAAAAAATAAACATATAAACTAAGGAGCCAATGAACTTCTATGGAAGAAACTCTAACGTCAAGACAATATCTAAGGCAAATACAAATATATCTACCTTAAATAAGTTCATATCTTTGGGGAAAAAAAATAATAATAATAAGCAGTTGACCTAGGATCACTAAAAAAATTAAGAAATCTTATAGACCGGCCATTTAGGGCTGATTATTACTAAAATTCAAGTTTACCGACCATCTTTGGCCTAGCGGATGGGATGCTAAACTCTAAAATGACATTTAGAGTTTCAATCTTAGAATTATAAATGAAGATGGGACTTTTACGAATTTTAATTAATTGGGACACGTGGTTAACTATCCGAAAATCTGATAAAATTTTAAGAAAAAAATAATAATTCAAAAATCCAGTAAAATTTTATGAGAAAAAATAACAGTATGAAAATATTGTGAATTTAATAAATTTTTCAAAACCATTATCAAGTTTTTTCTAAGTGGTCGTTTGGATAATGGAATTTGAATATTTTTTATCAGCAAATTAAGTGTTTTTTTTTTTTTTTTGAAAAAAATTAGGGTTCGAACCCCTGGTATCAATTCAATGAGGTGTATCGCTCTAAATGATATAATTAGAAATGCATGGATTTTATTAAATGCATGATACAAAATGTGAATCAATAGAATTTACAATAAAATGCATATAATTAGGAATATAAATGGAATATAATTAATATTTTCCATTCCACTAATAAAACATGGAGGAATTAATGAAATCCTTATGTAAGATTTCTCTCTCATCCATAATGAGGGATTTGAGATTTGATGGAATTTATAAATTCCATGGATTGTTGTCATTTTTTTGACAACAAAAGATAGAATTCGATAATTATATAGAATGTTTAAATTTCATCCATTAAAAAACCAGCTTTAAGTTTTTATTTGCAAACCTTTCGTTATTTCTGAAAGTCTCAAAATGTGACTAGGTTAGACTAAGGCCAAGCATTAGCCTTATATAAGGAGTTCAGGGGGTCCCACCGTTATCTTGTCCAATAGGGTTCTTTAAGACCCTTATATTTCGGAGCCCATGCGTTCCCTAGATTCTCAAAGCCTATCGGCCTAGCTTAATAAGGAGGTCAGGGTCTAGGCCAAGGTAGCCAAGGATAGAGGTACAAGTCGAGGTAGAGGTAGAGGTCGAGGTAGAGGTAGGAGTAGGGGTAGAAGTCGAGGTAGAGGTAGGGGTAGAGGTCGAGGTCGAGGTGACCTCTTTCCAAATGCTTCCTCTAGACAACACCTTTCATGAGACCTCTCGATAGGTCATTTTTAGGGAGGTTTCCTACAAATGTCCCCTCCTAAATGTCAAGTCATTCCATGTATTGGCCATATTTCATGCCGGCCAGATGTCACAATAATATTCCATTAAATAGTAGCTTTGACCTTTGACAAGTAGGTCGTTGTTAGGCAAACTTCTTTGGCCTAAACACATAAGGAACGGATTGCGCATATGAGGCGTTGATATAATTGAGTCTAAACACATGAGAGCATGTCGCACATGTGAGGTGTTGATATAATTGAGCCCAAGCACATGGGAGCAGGTCGCACAAGTAAGACGTTGATATAATTGAGCCCATGCACATGGGAGTAGGTCGCGCATGTGAGGCGTTGATATAATTGAGCCCAAGTACATGAGAGCAGGTCGTACGTGTGAGACGTTGATATAATTGAGCCTAAGTACATAGGAGTAGATTGCACGTGTGAGGCGTTTAATGATTTGATTAGCCTAAGCACATGTGGACAAGGTCCACCATGCGAGGACTTACTCTTTGTATTCGCCTAAGCACTTGTGAACAAGGTCCAGCATGCGAGATCTTACTCTTTGACTAGCCCAAGTACATGCGATGCATTCATTTTTAGGCCTAAGCGCATGTAAGGCGTTGAATCTTCGAGGCCCAAGTACATGCAAGGTGTTTGGTTTTAAATAACGGTAATAGCCATTATTTCAAGGTTTTTCAATGTGTCATTACGTTATTTACCGTTATTTATCGGTTATTAAAAATTGTATCCGCAACAACCGTCATTTATCAGTCATGGCCATTACCCATCGTGATAAACCGCGAAATAACAGTTATTATTATTATTATTAGACATTATGTATTTTGAACATCATATAGTTGTATGTCTATATATTATACTCTATATACATATTCTTTTCCAATAATAGAGAGGAAAATTTTACACAATAGCAAACTAAACAAGCCATTGTTTTGTCTTTTGACTCTTGTTTTTTTGTTTTTTTTTATTTATTTATATATTTATTTCCTATAATTTTGAAAGAAAAATAATTTAATTAACTAAAAAGCACATAATTATTTACTTTTACTTTTTCATTTTTTATATATGTTATATTTTCAATATTTATTTTATTTTGTACTTCTTATAAACTCTATGGTATTGTATGTATAATTATAATGTGAAACAATGCATTAGTTAATAGATTTATAATAGTATATGTATAATTATCATGTGAGACAATATAATTAATGTTTTTTGTATTGCAGTTATGCTTATTAAACTATTATATGCTTATTTTTTTTTTTATAAACACCTTCAAAATATATTGATTCCAAAATTTTACAATTTTTCAAAAAAAAATTTATGACTTCGCAGGCCGTTAACATTATTTATCACCATGATATGTCCATTACCGTTACCTTTACACGTAACTGCGATTGCGACCGTTACCGTTATTTGAATCCTTGGCGTTGATTTTTTAAGCCCAAGCGCATATGAGATGTTGAATCTTTATGCCCAAGCATATGAGATACAGTAATCCCTCATGCAAGACGTTTGTATACCTACTATTGAGAAAGCAGTTATTGTTAGAATTGAGTGACATGGAATAAAATTGAGTATAGACAATATATATTAAAATCTATTAGAACTAAAGTATAATTTACGAAATATGTGCTACTAGGGCGAAGGTCGTAAAACACTTATTATGCGGGTACCATCCCTCCAAAAACCTATCAACAGCGATTTGGCGAAGTTTCACTTAGCAAAAACAAATTATCCATCAATCTTCCTGAAAGATACATGAACAGCCTTAGTACAAAATATATGAGTGGTTATGTTAATAGCTACTATTAGCTAGCACTTATTTTTCTTTTTTATGATATATATACACCCAGAAGTGTGCATGTATTAAATCATTATACTTGAAGAGTAAAAGATAAGCAAAGAAAAGAGGACATATCTGGTGGAATGAACTCTAGTAGGAGTCGCGTATTGAATAAGTTGATAGGTCGTTGGATCAATTTTGATGTAAGACATTACTGATTTCACCTTTCATGTCCTTTTTTTTTTTCTTTATCAATCTGAAATTGGCTAAACAAAGTAGAGCACAACCATAAGCCAAACAATGCACCTTGTCCCTGGTGTAGATGCGTGATCTTTAAACCTTAAGGTTGGCTCGAACTTTGATGTAGACATATTTTTCTTGATTAAACTCTAGAGGCCGCAAGATTGAGCCTCTAGGTACATTTTCCTATTTTTCTCTCTCTTTTTTTTAATCCTTATCAAACAGTACTTCAAATACAATTTGAAATCGTTATGAGACCATTTAGGCGAGATCGCCCCAGCAAAGAAGGCGCGTCCTTCGCACCATAAGGTTTCTTTTTCGATCTTTTATCATACAATACTTTAAATACAATTGGAGGTCGCCTTAGGGGAGAAGGCGCATTCTCTGCACTAAGATGTTGCTAGACTGGTAAATGCTCATTTACTTCAAGTTAGTGGGTCCTATTAACTTTAAGTTTAATTGATCACACAAATCAGGAACGGACTTAGACTACTTTGGAAGGGTCTTGTCTTAATTAGCCTCTTCTAACTTTTATATTTCTTAATAAAAAAATGTCATTTTTTTTCCAATTTAAATAAAAAATTTAATCATTATGAGATATTGCATCTATTATCTAAACATTTGGATTTGTAGCTTATGCCAACTAATAGCTGATAAAGATTGTTAATAGCGATCCCCTATAAGCCATACCCAAACCAAATATATGAATCTTTTCTATTGGAGTTTTTTTTTCAATCTGATGGTATGACTCGCCTATTGTAATTGTTCAAAAAACAACTTATGAATAAAGAAGTTGCCAAGTTTTTAATGGATAAAGAAGTTGGAATTCGTGGTTTGGAACCAGTAGAGGTGGTAAGATCTTTGCCCTCGAGTCCTAACGGACTGAGTTCAAATCTCTCTGTCCACATCTGGATGTGTGAGTTTATATCTATGTTAAAAAAAAAAAAAAAAGTTGGAATTCATAAACAAATTTTGTAGGATTATATATGCATTGTCAACAAAATATAAATAGGGCATTTGTCAACCATAAAATATAGTCAGACCTATTGTAAACAGACCGGCAACGGTTGTAAATTTGTCATAAACAAGCATGAACCATGTTTTTTTTTTAAGGGAGTAGGGACGGAGGAGTTTGTTTTTCACATAGAAGTGGAAATTTTTTAATTAAATTTAAACTTCTAAATAAGTTTTGCTGAATTTTACCATTTCTCTCTTTCTCTCTCTTTTTTTTACTTTTTATTTTTGTTTGGGCTGTCTTTATTAATTATTAAATTTGTGTGCTATTTTTTTAAATGAAAAATGTGATATTTGGTGTAATTTTCATAACAATAATACTAATAATATATAAATTTAATTTTATTTCTCATATGAGAATATAATCATATATTCAACTGATATTATTTATCAATCAAATTCATATTTCATTTAAAAAAAAAATCTAAGTTTCTTGGTTTAGTTACTCATGTGAAAATTTTAACGTCATTTTATACTGATTATCCCTTTGCCTTGGAAAGTCAAGGGATATATATATGTTTATCTTTCGTCAAATTATATATATATAGGGCTGAAAACGAGTCAAGTAGAGTCGAACACTATCCGACTTGAGCTCGGCTATTTTAAATTTCGAGCTTGATTTTGTACTCAAGTTTAGCTCGTTTGTTAAACGAGCGAGCTCGAGTTCGGTAGATTCGAAAAGAAGTTGATGAGAGGAAATAAAGAAATAGTATAAAAGTTCCAGAGTTGAGGAGTCATTGCAAATTTAAAAGAAAGAAGAGTCGGTAAGTAGTGACTGGTGAAATGCGTGGGTCGGCAGTGAGCTGAATTTGCGCATATTTAAAAGAAAGAAGAGTAAGTCGCAGAAGATGAGAGTGGTTGGCAGAGGAGTTGATTTTAGATCATGAATTTTTGATATATATATATATATATATATATATATATATATATATATATATATGTCTGCTCGCGAACATGCTCGTTTACGCCTAAACGATACCGCTCGTGAAACAGCTCGTTTGTTTGTGAGCATGTTCAAGTTTTGTTCGTTTATTGAACGGACTCGATTATTGAGCTCGAGCTCGGTTCGTTTAGCAGCAAAAGAATACGAATGAGTATTTAGCGAGCCGAACACCGAGCGAGTCATAAGCAGCTTAACTCATTTACAGCCGTATACGTCACTAGATTATATATATATATATATATATATATATATATATATATATATATATATATATATATATATATATATATATAGTTAATATGCAAAAATGTAACCGTTTTATGTCCATTTCATGATTGATTAAAAAAATAGAAACTAAGAGATCAATTGCTTCAAATTTTATTGACTTAAAAATTTTCTATTAATATATGCTGTCATGTCATATTTATTTTATTTATCATATTAGAAGAGTGATACCAATTTTTTTTTTACCCCTTGACATTGGTTAAGTAATTTAGCAAATGATGATAGCAAATACTTACTACCGCTAAAGTCCAACTTGTTTTAAATTCAATTCCAATAAAATTACTGTTTTTTAAGTCTTATTTTTTAAACTGAATCTAAATATTTCTGTATGATTAAATTGTTCAACCAACAAACAACAGAAACAAAATAATAGACACTTTTTACAATTTTTAACTGCAATAAACATATAAATTGCACTAAATTTGTTTTAATTTTTTTTTAAAGAAAATTTGTTTAAGTTGAATTTACTTACACTAAATTTATTATATATGCATATAATTAGCATAAATTTAATTTATTAGGAAAAAAATAAACATATAAACTAAGCAGCCAATGCACTTTGAGGGAAGAAACTCTCACGCCAAGGCAAGATCTAAAGCAAATACAGATCATATTCATATATATATATATCTATCTTAAATAAGCAGTTGACCTAGGATCAATCAAAAAATTAAGAAATCTAATAGACCGGCCATTTAGGGCTGGTTGTTAATAAAATTCAAGTTTACCGACTATCTTTAGCCTAGCAGATGGGATGCTAAACTCTTAAATAACGTTTAGAGTTTCAACGTTAGAATTATAAATGAAGATGGGGCTTTGGAGTATACGAGTTCCGATTAATTGGCACATGTGGTTAACTGTTCGAAAACCTGATAAAATTTTAAGAAAAATATAACAGTTCAAAAATCCAGTAAAATTTTATAAGAAAAAATAACATTATAAAAATATTGTGAATTTAATAAATTTTTCAAAACCATTATCAAGTTTTTTCTAAGTGGTCTTTTGGATGATGGAATTAGAATATTTTTTTTATCGGCAAATTAAGTTTTTTTTTTTTTTAATTAAAGTTCGAACCCCTATCAGGTCAGTAAAGTGTATCATTCTAAATGATAGAATTAAAAATGCATAGATTTTATTAATTGCGTGATATGTTAAATACGTGAATGCATTGAATTTACAATAAAATGCATGGAATTAAAAATATATAAGTGGAATATAATTAATATTATGTGAGATTTTTCTCTCATTCAAAATCAAGAATTTGAAATTTAATGAATCTATAAATTGCATGGATTGTTATCATTTTTTCGACAGCAAACTATATAATTCGATAATTATATGGAATGTTTAAATTTCATAAATTAAAAAATCAGCTCTAAGTTTTTATTTGCAAACCTTTCATTATTCCTTTTTTTTTTTACATAACAACAACGTCACATGATTAATCTATTAACCATATCATGTTTATTATTTAATGAAACATTTTGTCTAAAGCATACGCCACCACTATAAACAACCGTTAAAATCCACATCATGGGTAAAAGTAGCAAAAAAAATAACCCATCTTCAAAAAAATTTAAAAAAAGTAGCAAAATTAACTAAGCGGTCCGTTAGACCGGTAAATGCACATTTACTTGAAGTAAAAATTAGTAGGTCCTATTAAGGCAAGGGTCTTGTCTTACTTGGCCTCTTCCAACTTTTATACTTCTTAATAAAAAAAAAATGTTATTTTTTTTTAAATTTAAATAAAAATTTTAATCATTATGAAATATTGTATCTCTCATAAAATTTGGGTATGTGGCTTATGCCAACTAATAGCTGATAAAGATTGTTAATAGCGTCTCCTATATAACTCATACCCAAATATATGAATCTTTTCTAGTAGCGCTTTTTTTTTTTTGTAAAAAAGAAAAAAAAAAGGAGAAATCTAATGGTATGACTCGCCTATTGTAATTGTTCAAAAAACAACTTCTACAATACCTTGTTTTATGCATAAAGAAGTTGCCAAGTTTTTAATGGATGAGGAAGTTGGAATTTATAAACAAATTTTGTAGGATTATATGTGCATTGTCAACAAAATATAAAGAGGGCATTCGTGACCTATAAAATAGAGTCAGACCTATTGTAAACAGACGGGGGCAATGGTTGTAAATTCACCATAAACAAGCATGAACCATGTGTTTTTTTCTTTTTCTTTTTTTAAGGAGTAGGGAACGGTTTTTTTTAAAAAAATAGAAGTGGAAATTTTTTAATTAAATTTGAATTTTACCATTTCTCTCTCTCTCTCTCTCTTTTTAAATTAAAGAGATGATAACTATTTTTTAAAATATTGAGACTATAATTAAATTAATCTTGTAAAAAAAGGAGTACATGATTAATTTTACAAAATCTATGGATGAAATTATAAGTTTCCCACATTTTTTATGGCCAAAATTATTTTTTGCCCCCTGTACTATGATGCTTTGGGCACTTTTAACCCATGTACTATTAAATAAAGATACTTTAACCTTTCCGGCCAGCCAGCCATTTTTTCCGACGACAAACCTTGCAAATGAATATACCAAATTGAAGCCCTTGATATAAGGATTTCACACCGGAAGACCTTATTTTACATGTTTAAAGTTTTTTCTTCAAAACTTTAAACACATAAAATGAGATCTTCCGGTGGTTGGACGATAGATATGAGACCAGATTTGGAACCCTTACGCAGGCCAGAGGGGCCTAAAATACCTGATAGTATATGAGCTAAAAGTACCCACTAATATACTCATTGGCTAAAAATTCCAAAACACAATAGTACAGGGGGTAAAAAATGATTTTGCCCCATTTTTCATATGTTCAAAGTTGGTGGACTTAATAAGGAGCCCAATGAGAACACAGCCCACTGTTGGGCTTTAGGATGCAGCCCAAAATATATTCTTCCCATTCATTTACTAGATTAGGGTTTTCAGATTTCACTTTTCGGTGGGGCTCTATATATAATGTAGTTCTCCTAATGCCCAGTCGCTGATCCGAAAACGATTAGTAGACACAGAATCACGGCGGTGTTTTTTTTGAAGCAGATCGTACTTGTAACACACCTCTTTTCTTCTCTTTCTTTTTAATTCTACTGTGTTTTATTTCAGATTCAAGAATATTCTGATTGAATAATTATAAAATTGAATTAGTAAGAGAAAAAAAAGGAGGCAACGCGTCACTGATTCGCTAATTCCGATAGCGAAATCCGTCCTTTTAGTTGCCGATATTTAATGAGCAGATTATGCTTGCGATTTGCCTTTGTTTCTGTAAGGCCTTTCGCATTCACTTGCCCGTAAATTTTTTTTTTTTAATTTTTTTTCGAAAAATATGATTGATTTTTTTATGATAATAATAAGAATAATAATTTTTTTCAATTATTCAGATTGTTCTGTAAGTGTATTTACTATAATTTTTAATTATTAGTTTTTTTTTTTTTTTTTTTTGGAGGGGGTATTCAAATTATTAAATTTAATCATACATTTTGGCAAAACTTAATATTTTTTGGTTTTTAAAAGCCTGAAGAGCTTTTTTTTTTTGGGGGGGGGGGGGGGGGGGGTTTAACAAATTCAGTTCGGATACCTGAATTTATCTAAAATCTTATTTTCTCTTTTAAATTACTATTTAAATTTAATCGTCCATCTAATCGAACTTATTTATTTCATTTCCTCTTTTTTTTTTTCTGAATTTGCTAGAAATTTTTTATCGGATTAATGTTAAAGAAATTGGCAAAAAAGACCAATTAATTAGCAATTTTCAGATGAATTTCCGTTTTCAGATGTATCAGGGAATTGTAAGCCTACACACATGCATAAGTAATAAAAAGAAAATTCAAAAACTAATTTATTGAAAACAAATAAATTTGTACAATGAAAATAAAAATTATTTGGAATGTGAAAATCCTAAGAAAATGAAAGCTACAAAGAAAGCAATAAAAGCAGAGGATTTCTCAAACTGGAGTGAGCTGCCACCATTTTTCTTCGCTGAAGTTGGAGGAGGAGAGGTAGAACTTCCTGTCAGTGTCCACAAATAATATATCTTAAGTGCCAAATAAAAGATTTCATAACTCAACAAAAGTTATAAATAGAAGCTAACTCACCATTAGGGGTTGCAGGAGTTGGCTGCGACGGAGATGAGTGTGGCGGAGCTGGATGAGGTGGACCAACAGGCGAAGATGCTAAGAAACAAAATTATTAGATAATCAATTCCAATTCATTTCAAATACTTATTTCAATCTAAATCTAAAGCATAAAGATCAAATAAATCTGTCTTGTTTATAAATGCAGCCGCAATTCGATCCACTCTATATTTTTACGTCAAAAAATGGAGGAGGAAAAAAGCATACCATTGTTGCAAAGAGCAAGATTGGGCGTAGCACCACAAGCCTCGGCAAGTTTAACAGCATCATCCTTAGTAAAGTTAAAAGTTTGCAAAAGACCAACATTACTAAGCACTCCGCATAGGCACTTAGCCTCGTTAATGACCAAATTTCTCAGCGGAAGACAACAATTTGGCGGAGCCAATTTTGGGGTATGCAAGAAATCCTGGCAAGGAAGCAATTCTGTGACGCAACTCGCATCATCATCCCCACCTCCACCACCTTGTGATACTCTTATTAATCCCACATTGCTTCTGCAAAATCCAACAGAAGCAATTGAACAAAATACTACAATGTAACTCAATAAATACCCCATTTTTTATACTTAGAGATCTCTCTTTACTAAATTACAAATAATCTCTGAAACCCACAGCCTCTGCTTGTTTTTTTTTATTTAGTGTGGTTTTTGTTGGTATAAGGTGAAGGTAAATTTATAATGGGAATATTTGAAATTTAAATTAAAAATCAATCAGGTTTGTTATGATTTTTTTCCCATTCAGTAACTGTCTGCTGATATGAATCGATCTGTTGAGTTTATTTAGGTAAGTAATACTTATTCGTAACGTAACTTAGTCAAGACAATAATCACTTTCACGTTTTTCTTATCTATAAATATTTATATTTATCAATAACATTTTTTAAACACATTATAATTATCTCGTTAAACTAACTTTAATTACTAAATTTTTTTTTATGAAGATAATTACTAACTTCTAATTTTACAAAGAAAGTTATTTTATTTCTGAAGTTGAATTATTGTGTTTAGATAAAAAACACTTTTCCATGGCAGCGAGATAAGGGTTAAAAAAAAAAATTAACATGGTACGAGAGAAATAACAGAAGATAAGAGGAAGACAAATTTCAATTTCTATCTCTATCTTCAGACTATCTATTTACACAGAAAAGGCTCAAGCTAGAAGAAGAACAAGAGTAGTGGGAAAATTCGTTACATACTTCAGACAAACATCCTCTAAATAAACACAACGAGCTAGTCTGAGAGCCATAGGATCTAGGCTTTAGGTAGTGATTCAAGTGAAAAACGCAGCGTATCAATCCAATTTCTTAGTAAGGTTGAACCAAATATAAAAATCTAATCGTTTCATCAACTTTCCCACACCAATCCTTAACCAAACACCCCTTAAGGAAAAATATTTCTTATTAATAAATAAGTTCTAATTAATTGCTAATTTATAAAATAGTTTTCCAATTCTAAAGTAAATTGCATTTATTTAATTATTCAATCAAATATTTTTAAATTATGAGACTAACATAGTTTCTGGATTTAACCAATCTAGCATCTCATGGGGAAATTCTTTTCTCTCTCTAAATTGAATTTAAATTGAGAATATACAAATTCATAATCGTGATTTATTAACTTTTATATATTCATATAAAAAGTTAATATTATAAAGATTAAAATTAAAGCAAAGAAAATGAAGGTTAATTATCTATAAAGAGATTAAATAAAATCAGAGTTTCAAACCCGTTGAAGTAACTAAAGTAAATAAATAAATAAATGAAATCAGAGTTTAATTTTTTTGGGATTTGGAGACAAATGGCATATTTTGAAAAATTATAGGTAGTAAATAACACAAACTTTCAATAATGTAATATATAGCATATTGGACCTAAACTAAAATAGAAAATCCTAAACTACCCCTAACTCAAAAACAAACAGCCCACCACTTGCCTCCCCCGCCACCACCATTGTTGCCGCCACCACCACTATCGTCACTTGCCAACTTTGACGACCCAAAAAATGCTTCCACCGCCTCTAGCAACCAAAAAACACAATATTTTAACCTTTTACTTGTTTTTCTTCTTCTAAATCTTAACTTCTTTTTCTAATTTTTCATCTTATTATTTATTCTCAGATTATATTTGTTAATTTTTTAAGAAGGTAGAAATAGAAACAGAAATTATAATTTAAAGGAAGAAAAAAAGTCATATGTAATGTTATATGTACATATGTACTAAGATATATGATTTATATATATATTATATGGTATATATACCAGTACATTTGAATTATATATACAAGTATATGTGAATCATAAAATATTAGTACATATGAACTAGATATACTAGTACATTTAAACCATATATACAAGTACATGTAAATCACAAAATACCAGTACATATAAGCCATACGTTAGTTCATATGACCCATATATACTAGGATATACGAGCCAAATGTCAGTACATATAATACACATACCGATACATATGATACATATATCAGTACATATGTCTAGTATATACGATACATATAGTTAAGGGTGTTCATTCGGGTACGGGTAAAACGGGTAAATCGGGTAATTCGAGCAAAACGGGTAAGTTAATTCGGGCAAAACAGATAGTTAATTCGGGTAATTCAGGCAATAATCGGGTAAAAAATTTTTTGCCCGAATTACCCATTCTACCCGAATAATAAAACGACGTCGTTTAATCTATAATTTTCATTTTAATGTTTTCTTTTCTTTATTTCAAGAAATATAATTTCCTTTTCTTGTTCTTTAGAAACTACTACTCATACTTTATTTCAATTCTCATTCATCTTTCGTCTAGTTCTATTTCAATTT
>CATIWJ010249904.1:0-10661 GCA_949640765.1 Croton laevigatus | reverse complement strand
GTTAATTGAATTAAGGCTCTGGCAATCATAGCGATGTCAACAGTAGGCTTGGAAGCCACTTTAGATCAATTATTGAATTTAGTGTTATCTAATTACTGGAGTTCTGTATAGTGTATATTTATATAGCTATGTTTAAATATTCCCAAAGTAATACAAACTAATATACAGTTTTACAAATCCTTTAGTGCTATGGCCTGCAGGAAAACATTTGAACAATGGAAATTCGCTCTGCAAGAGTTAGAAAGCTACCAAAATTTGGAATTACATGACAGGATATTCTCCCTGTTAAGGTCGTGTGGTGGCCTGGTGGATGGGCTTTTCTCTGCGCTTCCAACTGTCCCAGGTTCGATCCCCAGCTCAGCCCCACCCCCTGCTAATTACTAACATACTAACAACTAATTGGGTGCGTGTGTATATCTATATCAAAAAAAAAAAAAAAGAATATTCTCCCTGTTTAGGTTCTGTTACATTAGTTTGCCTACTGACATGGTCAAACGTTGTTTCTTATACTTCAGCTTGTTTCCTGAGGATTTCACAATTCCTAAGAATGATTTGATAGATTTTTGAATTTCTGAAGGATTTTTTGGATATTATGATAACAGAGGCAGTGTTCTAAATCTGGGATATCAAGTGATTAATACACTAATCATAGCAAGCATCTTTGAAGAAGAAATTGATTCTGTAAAGATGCTTGATATGATTTGTGATTTTGCTTTACCTGTAGCTCTGGTGGAGTCTAACATTCCGACGAAATCTCAGCTGATTGGGGCAAGACTTGAGCTTCCAGATGGTGAAGGAAGGGTCGGTGCAGGAAGAATTTCAACCATGGGTAAGATCATTCAGAATCTCCCAAATACTTGTTGGAAATTTTGGTGTGTTTAATCGATTTTGAACATAATTATTTAAGGGAAAAATTGCGTTTTGAATAACGTAAAATATGTCAACGTATTCTACGCAATAAGAGCGTTCCAACGGTATATTATATACTCCAAACGGATTTAAGGTGAATGAGAAATTAAAGCTCGAAGTGAGCTTGAGACAAATGTCTAAATAGGCTAACCAAATCCCACATTACTTAGGAATGGAGATGTTGAAATGATTTATAATGAATGATCATTTTGCAAAGTGTAACATTATAAACTTAAGTTATACACTCTCACGCAGGGGGTGCAAATCCTAGATCTGTCCAGCAAGTTCCATCGTGTACTCACATGTCCTCTTAAGAAAAGTCATATTTTCCAACTGCTTTAGTAACTGGTCTAATAAATTATATGTAGACTCATTATCCTCGCAAAAGTTCAAATTTGGCGGTTGGCATTATTATATAACAAATCAAGATGAGAATGGATTGGTAATTTCGAAGGCCTTGAAATAGAATCTGTGTAACAACCAAAATAGAAACTCTCCTCTCCAAAGATTAGCCAACATATATTAGATATAAATTTGGGAGTTTTTTGACTATGTATACACATTGTTAGATGGATAGATAGAGGATCTCTAAATGAACTGCGTGGAGTTGAATTACAATCCTCTAAAATTACATATATGTTGTTACCTTTATAATCGAAATAATGAATGGTTGAAAAATACAAGCCAATAATAGTAAATATCCTAATCCATCACATTCATTTTCTTGAAGATACAAAATCAAATATGGACCTTTTTTTTTTTTAACATATTTTTAATATAGGAAAAATTTAGCTGATATGGTGAAATTTAGTACCAACACCAAAAAAATTATAGGAATATCCAGTGAGTTTTGACAATATTATAGTCATTGACTTTTGACATATTACACATTATCGTTCTTTTGTCTAATTTTTTAAATAATATTCTTAGAATATTCCAAAAATCTGACGGAGTATTCCAGAAATATTCTTAAAAAAACTATTGAATTAATATAGTTGAATCTTATTATTATTGATGCATATAATTAAAGTAAGCTCAATTGAATTTTTAATTCTATTATAACTTATATTGCCCTAAATTAGAAATGTTAAAAGTTTCATATCACGTATTGTATCCCTGTGCCATATACACTGGCGAATCCCGTATATGGTAACACTTAGGGCTATAAATGAGCCGAGCAGTTCGCGAGCTACTTGGATTCGCTCGATTAAATATCGTTCAAAAACTAAATAAGTCGGCTCGATTATTAAACAAGCCGAGTGCGAGCCGAGATTTCAAGCTCGTTAACTTGCTCGCTTAATTTTAGTTTTGCTTAAAACATGTATTAAGTCATTTTTGTTTTTTGGAATTTTCACATTCATAATAATATAATGACTAACTGAAGTTAAATTAGGGGTGTTCAGGTTCGGTTCGGTGATAGTGGCGAACCGAAGAAAACCGAAAACTTATAGTGTAGAACCGTAACCGAACCGATGACTTTAGAAACTGAACTGAAAATATCGGTTTGGTTCGGTTCGGTTCAACATAAAATCGAAATTAGGAAAATGATGAGGCAGCAGCGTATTTAAGGTTAAAATTAGGGGTGTTTATGTTTTTAAATCGAACCAAAACAACATCTTTTTTCAATCGGTTCAGTTTCGGTTCGGTTCGGTTTTGGAAGGAGACAACCGATAACCGAACGGTTCTGAGAGGATAATAACCAAAAACCGAAAATAACCGAAATTTCGGTTCGGTTCGGTTTTCGGTTAGCGGTTTTTTTGAACACCCCTAAGTTAAATAACAATTTATATCTAACTATACACATATAACCTATTTTTGTTTCTCTCATTTAGGATTTTTTAAAAAACGAGCTGCTCATGAGTTACTCGAGTCTCGACTCGATAAAAAATCATTCGAGCTCGGCTCAAAAGCAAACGAACCGAGCTTGAGCTTGGTAGTACTCAGCTCGGCTAGGCTCTTTTACTAACATTGGGTGAGACACCTATTTTAGAACGACGAAAATATAAAAGTATATCATTACTGAATAATTTATTAATCCCTTTACTCTAAAAGACATATATAAGTTCAGTAGGAAAGCAAAGGGGGTTCATAGTAGGGATATGTATAAATTCAGCCTTACTTTATTTATTTATTTATTTTTTTTAATTTTGCAAAAGTGAACACAAGAAAGAACTAAAAAGAAAAAAGGCCATTTTAATTTAGAAAAAAGGTCCATATACAGATATTAGTTTGGGTCCCCCAAAATTAATTTTCTGGTTTCACTCCTTTACGTGTTAAATGTGTTTGCTTTAACTAGACCATATACAAATACTAACAAGGAAGACTTGGAAAATTGAGGGCCGAAGACTTGGAATTGTTGAAAGTTATTGTAGTTGTCTATACAATGTTGGTGAAAAACTGTACAATAATTTTTTTTTATTTGTGGCTTTTTGGTTAAATAAAGTAATTAAATGTTCGTTTTTTTCCTCTATATTACTATTTTTATGTTATTTTGCATAATTAGACTATTTCCGTAATTATTTTAATTTAAAAGTAAATTTATATAAATATAATTTATATATCAAGTGGCTATAATTTATAATATATAAATTTTAAAGAAGGTAACATGCATTAGTGTTGCTAATCAAAATATAGTCTAGTTATATTTATCATACTTTTCATGAAAATAGAACGATATGAAGATTTTGAGCTTTTACCGATCTATTAGTGGATTTGTTTATATAAAAATATTAGTTTGGGTCCCCCAAAATTAATTTTCTGGTTTCACTCCTTTTCGTGTTAAATGTGTTTGCTTTAACAAGACCATATACAAATACTAACAAGGAAGACTTGGAAAATTGAGGACTGAAGACTTGGAATAGTTCAAAGTTATATTTTATACGCTAAATTTTTTCCTTGAAATGGAAATAGTTGCATGGTAATATTGATTTGGAATTTTTTCCCCCACATAATTAGCCCTTTGTTTTGTAAAGAACATAGTTTTCCAATTTTTGGAACTGTGATTAGCAAATTGCAGTTCAATTCAACTTATTTGAATATTACATCCGTCCACTTGTGGGTAATTCCACATCTAATTATAATTTTTTATATCCCAATGAAGATTTTTTTTTTTGCTTTGGCAATTGGTAATTCAGTTACTAATTGGTAATTACCAAGTGGTAATTTACCATTTGGTAAAATAAATTTAATAATTATGAAATGTTTCGATGATCGGTAAATGAGAAGTTGGTTCGGTACCAAAATTTCACCCTTAATAGTTTCTATGAATCTTCAATCAATTTTAAAAATATACTTTCTATTATCTGAAAGGTATAAAGGAAAAATTATTATCTAAATTTTAGTATAATCCAAGTATGAGACACTTATTTAAAGATTAAAAAATAGACATTCGGACACTTATTATGAGAAGGAGAAAGTTCAAAATATATCTTAAATCATTGTATTGTATAAATTTCAATTCTTTTATCATATTTTTAATGAAGTTTAAATTACCTAACACATCAACATCCTCTACCTTATAAGATAAGCAAGAAAAAGTTCATAACTTATAATAGGGTTAGTTTGACAAATCATACTTTTATTGAGAGCAAATAAAAACAGAAGATTCATAGATAAAATACTAAGATAAAATTATAGATTATTATGTAAACTACAATAGTTTTTTTTATTAATTAAAATTAATTTTCTTTTCTTAATAAAATCTAAGAAAAACTTAAACAATTATTCAATTATTAATTTGTGATTTGCTAATTGCACTTTAACATATTTGAAATAGGAGGCATATGAAGCATATCATTTGGACACAGCGACTACAAGTTTTTGAATTCAGAGAACTAAATTTATCCAAAAGGCTTTCTCTCATATGCACATCATACTTCCAATATGTTTGCTTGAACTATATTTTATTTTGTCTAAATATAACATTTATTAATTTTTTTAAATTATTATTACTAAAATTTAAAGCGTTTGCCTTTCAAAAAAATATGACTTCTTTAGACCTTTGGGAGGAAATATAAATATAAACAATAATTTAAAAATTTGCTATCACTAGTAATAATTTGGTCAAATTTTTTTTTTTAATTTTAAAGTTTAAAAAATAAATACTAACTACCATTGACGCATGCCGTAGACCACAAATACTACCAATTGATGTAAACTTGACCATAAACTTGCCGAATGCAATTAGTTTTGCAAAAATTTATTCTTTTATGTTTTTCCACAAAGTAGGGTCCATTTTGTTCATTGCTAGTATTTATATATACACTTCTGCTGGGAGCAAAAAGAAAGAAACATAGATATTAAGAAAATTTAGAAAAATGGAGATAGTGAAGAAGCAATATTGTTGGATATTCTTAGTAATTGTAATGATGTTATTACAAGGAAGTTGTGATTGTTGTTTAGAGGAAGAAAAAATTGCACTTTTACAAATTAAGTCTTTCTTCAATGATCCTTTTGATCTTCTTTCTTGGGGGTTACTTAACGTTGATTGTTGCAATTGGGAAAGTGTTGAGTGCAACAAAACTACCGGTCGAGTTATCCAACTCGATCTTGTTTATTTACGTGGTCCTAATATAAAAGAAGATTGGTATTTGAATGCCTCTCTTTTTCTTCCATTCCAACAATTAAAAAATCTTTTTTTAGCTGGAAACGGTTTTAATGGTTGTGTTAGAAATGAAGGTCAATCTCTTTTTATTTATTTATTTTCTTATTATGAATTTTGACATGAATTAACTAAACTAGTATATATTTCAATATCTGCAGGTTTTGAAAGACTATCAAAACTTTCCAATTTGGAGCTTCTTGATTTAAGTGGAAACAATTTCAACAATACCATATTATCATCTATAAGTGGTCTATCATCTTTGAAATTCTTACTTCTATCGAACAATAGACTACGAGGAACAAATGATATTTCAGGTTATCATTTTAATTTTCTTTCACTTTTACATCTTATATTATAGTGATATTTCAGGTTGATATTTTTTGTTCTTACGAACATTTGATTGTTTTTATGATGAAGAATTACAGAAGTTGAGAACTTTAGAGGTTCTTGATCTTAGTGATAATTGGTTGAATAATAGTAACATCATATCCATCCTCAAGGGACTCTCATATCTAAAACAGTTGTATTTAGGATACAACCAATTGGAAGGACAGTTCAATTTGAAAGGTAAATTAAAGATGAGTTCCATTTTCTTGTTTTTTATGATTCCATTTAAAACCTATGTAATTAATGGTTTGATAAGTTTATTTTCACATTGTTTAGAATTATATAACTTGAAAGGCTTGGAGGAGCTAGATTTGAGCGGAAATAGCAATATTACAAAATTTGTGGGATCAACAGGTGCCATCATAATATCAATATATAATTAAATATATATAATTATTAAGTAATTAATAATAATATCCAAAGAGTCTTTTTTAAATTGCAGATGAAATTGGTCCAATCAAATTAGTTGTCCTTTATCTTGAAGAGATGACCATAGATGGAACAAGTCAATTATTAGAATCTTTAAGGGTATTCTCATACATGAAGGCCTTATATCTAGGATATAGTAATTTTGCAAATGAAGCACAATTTGGTTCTGCAGGTAATTAATTAAGTTAGAGATGATACTCAGTTGGAGAGCAACTAGTTACATTAAATTACTTAATTTATGTTGGTTTGTGGTTAAATAATTTTCTAAAGGGAAATTAAGATCTGTTGGTTCGTATTTAAATAGGATTCTATAATTGGAGTAATTTGAAAGAGCTTTATTTGGATGGTTCTACTATCAGTAATAATTCTTTTCTACAAGACATTGGAAACATGAAAAATCTCAAGTCTCTATCATTGCGGAATTGTGGACTGAATGATTCTATACCGATAAACAAATGTAAGGAATATTAATTAAAGTGTTTTTTTTATATGCAAGCTTACTTTTATTATTATTGTTGTAAAGTAAAATTTGGAAATTAGAAGCGTTGCTTTATTTGAAGATTGAGCACCTGTTGGAACAACTAGAATTATATAAAGTTTTCTTTCTATATAATAATTATTTATTAATATTATGTTTTATCTTGTACAAATTTCAGGTGTTTGTCAATTACAGTACCTACAAGAGTTGGATTTATGTGGCAATGATCTTTATGGTATCTTGCCACCATGTCTATCAAATTTGACATCGCTTAAGCTCTTAGATCTCCATTCTAATCACTTTGTGGGAGATATTGCTTTATCTCCTCTTATCAATCTTGAATACCTAGACCTTGATGGAAATCTTTTCCAAATTCCAATCTCACTCTCTCCATTTTTCAACCATTCAAAACTCAATTATTTGGATGTTGGTGGTAATAACATATCTGCAGTAATAGAGGATCAACACTCAACTCCAAAATTTCAATTAGAGATTCTTTCTTTGTATGGAAATAAAGGCAATGGTGGTGGAGAACTTCCCAAATTCCTCTATTACCAGCATAACCTACAATTTCTTGATTTTTCACACAACAAAATAGGAGGAGAGTTTCCATTCTGGTTGTTAGACAATAACACAAAACTAGAGTATCTTTCTTTGGCCAACAATTCTCTTTCGGGGCCCATGAAATTACCAATTCATTCTCATAAGAATTTGTCAATCTTGGATGTCTCTGACAATTACTTCCATGGCCACATTCCAGAAGAATTTGGAGAATATTTTCCAAATTTAGGGAAACTCTACATGTCCACAAATTGTTTCAATGGAAACATCCCTCCTTCATTTGGAAACATGAGTTTACTGCAAATTTTAGACATATTCAATAACTCTCTTTCTGGCCAAATACCAAATTGGATGGGAAATATTACTTCTATTGAAGTGTTAAATCTTTCAGAGAATAATATTTCGGGAACTTTACCATTCAAATTTAGTCCTCCTAGTATAACAGAAATTCATTTATCCAAAAACAATCTACAAGGATTATTGAGGGATGTATTTTACAATAGCCCATGGTTGGTGGTGTTAGATTTGAGCCATAATAATTTTGAAGGTCCCATTTTAGGATTGTTTGGAGATAAAAAGCAATTGAGCTATATTATTTTGAGTCACAATAACTTTGGAGGTGAACTTCCAGCTCAATTATGCAAGTTGGATTCATTAAGCGTTATTGATTTTTCACATAATAATTTTTCTGGTACCATTTTGCCATGTCTAAAATGCAGCAGTTTTTGGTTTAGATATGAAGCATCTTCAAGAACTTATTATAGAGAACCCAAACAACCTGTAGAATTCACAAATAAAAATTCTTTATATTCTTACCAACCAACCACTCTTTCATTTTTTTCAGGAATTGACCTATCTTGCAACAAATTTATGGGGCAAATTCCACTTGAAATTGGAAATCTTGGGGAAATCCAAGTGCTAAATTTGTCACACAATAGTTTGATAGGACCAATTCCACAATCATTTTCAACTTTGAAGAGAATTGAGTCGTTAGATCTTTCTTACAATAATTTAGGCGGACAAATCCCACCTCAGCTTACCAAGTTAATCGCCTTATAATTTTTCAACGTTGCATATAATAATTTATCTGGCAAGATACCTGAAAGGGTTAATCAATTTGGAACATTTGAACCAAACTGCTACGAGGGAAATCCTTTCCTTTGTGGACTTCCACTCCCAAAGCAATGCAATACAACAATATATGCACTACCACCACCTCCAATTGCTACTTCCATGGATCAACAAGAAGGTAATGGCTTCATCGACATGGATGCATTCCTTGTGACTTTTGTGGTGGCTTACATTACACTATTATTGGGAATAGTTGCTATTTTGTACTTATATCCGTATTGGCGACAAGCATGGTTTTATTATGCTGAGTTGGTAGCCACCACTTGCTACTATTTTCTTACAGAGAAGATTCTTTTTCAGTAAAAGTTCGGAATTTCATAAGCTAATAATGTCAAAGTAGGTATTGAGCCTTATGTTCAATGTTTTGGAGTAAGATATACAATATCTTTGCTCTCATATGTTGTCAATAAATTTACATTCACTACCAGTTGCAGCAATCAAAACTATAAAGAAATGTAAGCAAAATTTGATTTGCTGCTAAGCAAAATAAAAAGCCAATGATAAAATTCTGCTTGTCATGGCAAATTAATTGGAACACATAATTCTTGATTTCCTCAAGAAATGCTTCCCAAGTTCCAGAGTTCCCAAAAAACCAAATCTGCAAATTTCAAGGATTATAGGATTAAATTAATTAAGTAAATTTTCTAAGGGAACATCACAATTGTTTAGCTGTATTTTCAGTTATTCTACATTTTTATTTCTGTATTTCTTAAAATAAATTTTTTCGTCCCTGAGTTTTGTTTCCATCAGACTTTTTGTCATTATATTAAAAATGACATTATTCCGTTAATTCTCTTAATAAAATGACATGATTAGCTTTTGCATTGTTTTCAAGAGTTCAAGGATTAAAACCAATTTAATTGTGAATATAAATTGAATTATATTAAATAATTAAAAATTAAAGATTGTAGAAAAATCAGAAAGGTTTCTCGGAAAAATATAAAAAATGCATAATCCACACATCTCACGGATATAAACCTAGTTATATTATTAAAATTAATATTTTTTATAGTATCCCACATCTTTAAATTTGATTTTGGAAGTAAATGTACAAAATATTGATATTTCATATATGATGTTTAATGTATTATCTAATTTAAGGATATAGTATTTATAACTCAAAAATCAGTCTTAACTACTCTTAAATGGAGATTTTCCATTGGTTTTCTCCCCCTTTTGGTCTGCGGATATAAATGATTTCAGGTGCTAATGCTGCAGAATTAATAGTTGAAGTAATGAAGATTGTTAGCCTTGATGGAAAAGATTGGAAAAGTGAGCCTTTGATAGCTTCCATTATTTGGGCGTTTTGGATATATAGGAATGCAATGGCTTTTCACAATAAAATGCAAAATTGCCAAGAAATGATCCAAAATGCTATTTTTTATTGGCATGAATTCACTGAGGTGGAACAATTCCAACATCCTTTATCCTCCATTGATGGCATACGTGTGCAATCTTCAATTCCTCTGGAAGTAGGATTGCTAAAAATCAATGTGGATGCAGTAGTGGATTCAAATCGGAAGCTTGGAGATATTGGAATAGTGGCATGTAATTCTTTGTGTGAAATTGTTGATTGGAGAGTCCAGCAATTCCATTATATGCATGATCCTTTAATCTTAGAAGCACTAGCTATTCTTAAAACTTTAGAGTTAGTCAGAGATAAAGATTGGATGGACTGCATCATTGAATCTGACTAAAAAATGGTAGTAGAGACAATTTATGACAAAGTATCGATCCATCACCAGGTGATGGATATTATTATAGATATTAGAAATTGTTTTCTGTTTGTTATAATGCTTCCTGCGATTATATCCCAAGAATCGGCAACTTTCTTGCGCATAAATTGGCTAGAGCTTCTTTAAGGGTAAATTTTATCTGTAATATTAATGCATAGGTTACTTTATGTAATTACAATTTAATCAATGAAATTATCTATGTTAAAAAAAAAAATTGGGATTTTCAGTTTGGTGCCCAATGTTCTAATAAGATAATATCTATTTCTAAATTTATTTTTCAAGTTTTGAACAAATTTAATCAATACTACAATTCTAAGATGATATAAAAGAACTTAAATTATATATAAGCTTACGTTAGTAAAAAGTTTATAATTTATAATCGTTAATTACAAGTAAGATTTCATTGTTTAGTAATATTAATGATTTT
>CATIWJ010249887.1:0-10121 GCA_949640765.1 Croton laevigatus | reverse complement strand
TAAGAGAACAGGTTCAGCGCAAGAATATTCAAGTCAAGTTTATTTCTGGCCAGGACCAGATAGCAGATATTATGACCAAGCCTTTGGGGCCACGTCTGTTTTTGCAACATCGAGACAAGCTTCGACTTCAATCCTCTCCATCTTCAGATTGAGGGGGGCTGTTAAAGTGCTAATTACTTGGTCAATGATTAAGGAAGTGGATGACTCATTCAAACAGATTTGTTACCTTGATTTGTGTAGTATATGATTTCTTTTGATTGTATTTTCCTTTTATTTAGGAATCTATATCTGTTGTATTTCCTATAAGTAGCCTACAGCTTGTATCTTTTGATATATAAAAAAATACAAAAGAATTCTTCTCTTCTCTAATTTCTCATACAGAGACATCACTACAAGTAATGTCTAGCATCTTACCAATTTTCTCAACCCATTTGAGAATTTTCTTGAGAATTTTGGATTCTTTTCCTTCAGTTTAAGAGTGAAAGAAGAAAAAGAAGAGGCTCTTGGCATTTTTGAAGGTCTTCGAGAGGGAGTTGGAGGAGCCCTTGGACCAAAGGAATGTTTATTGCCTAAATAGGTATAGGAACGACTCTTAATTATCTTGTTATCTTTGATGAGAAAGTGTGTCACATCCTGACTGTGCAATTTCTAATAAAGTAATATTTGCCATGATGTATATAGGAATCTCGTTGAGATGTCTGGGACCCGACGCTTAGGAGCATCAGAGTCAATCTTGGA
The DNA here is from genome assembly GCA_949640765.1 of Croton laevigatus. Taxonomy (NCBI): domain Eukaryota; kingdom Viridiplantae; phylum Streptophyta; class Magnoliopsida; order Malpighiales; family Euphorbiaceae; genus Croton; species Croton laevigatus. The sequence goes on along the minus strand of CATIWJ010249887.1, from coordinate 9,383 downwards.
ATAGCATCGGAACAACAATAAGGTAAATATGAAGTTTGATTATAGAGTTGGGCCATAATGTAGTAATAGGCTCGCGGGGAAGGAATAAAAGGAATGAGAGAAGGAAAGGTGAGCCTGGGCCTTATTAAAAATGAAAGACATAAGAAATATGAATGGGTCTAAATATTATATGGGCCATTTAAGAATAAAAAATAAAAGTTATGAGTACTTGGCCCATAAAATAGGATAGGCCTTATAGGATATAGAGGATGTAGAAGATGAAAGAATATAAAGAGTTAGGCCATTTAAGAAAATGTGAATGAGGAGATGTGTGTGTTGGGCCTTTTATTGAACATAAAAAGATTAAGAGAAAAGGAGAAGATAAGGAGATGAGCCAATGTCCATCCATTTCAATTTAAGCATGTGTGTCACATCCCGCAGTACAGGTAAGTGAATTTGAAACTCGAATCATCCTTTGGTATGTAGAGACGAAATCACAAAGGACTAATAAGTAAAAGATTTTGTAGTCAAATGGGGGAATAAATATTAATATTTGAGTTGGGCCAAAAATAGATACTACCTCCGTTTTTAATTGTATGAGACTTGTAGCTGAATGGTAGTTTTCAAAATGTTGAGATTTTTAGTATTTATGGATGGATTTGGACAATTTTGGGTCTTTTCTTTTAGTGGGGAAAATTTGAATTTTAGTACATATGGGATCCACTTTTTATATTGATTTGATGTGAGTTAATGGTGAAAAATATGTGGGTTCTACTTTTTAAATTAAGTGGATATAAGTTGTTAAGGTAAAATTGGAAGAAAATTATGTAGGAAAAGAAGGATGAATAATGCAAAGTCTCATACAATTAAAAACGAAGGTAGTATTAGACTTAATTTTAGTCTTGGACCTAGAAAAAAAAAAGAAAAAAAGGAGAAATAAAAGAATGGATAAATAAATGAGGAGTGGGAAGAGTTGGGTTAAAAGCCCTAAACCCATATAAAACCTAAGCCTTGAATGGGCTAAGTTTGACCCATTATCTATGGCTCAACCCATGACCATGATATATAAGGGAGGAAGTGTGTAGAAGACACACCTATCTTCCTAATTTTTCCTCACCTTCCACTGCCACCCTCCCTCTCTTCTCTCTCATTTTCTTTTTTCTCTTCATTTCCTTCATCTTCATCATCTTCCCTTCTTACCCAAAATCCTAACAAGAGCAAAGAGGCCATTTTAAGCTAATCAAGTATAAAGAAGGAAGTAGAACCTCTAAATAAGGTGAGAATTTCAAACTATAGTTTTATTTGCAGTAGAAAGTGATTAAAATTTTATTGTTGATGAAAGATTGAGTTGAGTAATGGTAGAAATAAGTAAGAAATAGTATTAGAAATTAGAAAATAAGTGAGAAAAGGAAGAGTGAATTTCGGATGAAAAGTTATGGTTTTTGATAAAAGTGGTGTTTTGTAGGATATATTGAAGGAGAAGTAGGGAACAAAGGTAAGAAGGTTGTTTGAGAGCTTAGGAAAGCTCAAAAGCTTTAAACTTAAGATTTGGTACTTAACCATTTTTATTTTTAAGTTTTACTATATTTTGAATGTGTTGTGGTATTGCATTTTCATTGGTTTTAAGTTAAATGTGAGGCTATTTTGTAAAACTTGAGTTTTGGAAAAGAAACAAGTTTTAGAAGTAAGAAAGGTTTGTGGTTTTTAACTCGAATGACTCGTGACAGCGAGCATAACTCGTGTCATCACAAAATTGAATTATGATTTGTTAGAATAGATGCCAACGGAAATTAGTCCGAAAAACAATATGTAGGAGAAGGATAGGCGTAGCAACAAAAGTTAGGTTTGGTACTTTACTCTTATTTAATTATATGCATGTGCTGTAAATTATATGAAACATGTTGCTGTAATGTTGTTCTACTGTTGATTGCTATATATGTGCGATATGATATAACATGTAATATTTACATTATGTAGATACGTGTAAAGTACCCACAAAGCGTAATGTTTAGCAAGTTTAATATATGCTAAACCTATAGGTTTGCGGAAAAATGTAAAGGAACAGGAATAGTCAAGTAGAGTTAGACCCAATGGAAACACTAGAGTGGCATATACTATGGAGGAAAAGCTGAAAGTCAGAAAGTGCACCAGATTAAGGAAGAAAAATTTTTATCCGATATTGTAATTAATGTAAATTTTATTTTAGTCAATTGTAGGTAATATACTATATACCAAGTTGCATCAGTTATGGCAGACTTAGCTCGGCTAGTAATAATCGGGTTAATCGGTGTTACATGTTTAGAATTAAAATTAATCTCCAACTTAATTTATTTTGAAAATTAAATAAATATAAATAATTTATCTGGTCTAGAAAAAGTTGTTGAAGAAATTGCCATTCATCAATGTAGTTACATATGCTTTCTTGCAGGAGTCAGGTTTTCGGTTGCTAAAAATTTTTAAATTGTCAAAATGCACTAAAACACATGTCTCTACTCATATGCATACTAAGATTGAGAAAATAACCATATTTTTCATGGAACTGCATCATTTGGAAAAAGTCTAGAATAACACCATTCGGCCACCCCTTTTTGGACAATCACAAAAGGTAGTAGTGGGATCAAAGTCAAGCACCATTAGGTAGACATTGCTATTTTTAGTCAATGAAGGGCTTAGATGACCTTGGGCACTGTTGTAACAACTATAATCATTGTCAGAAGGCTTTATAATAGTTTTAGTCGCGATTTTAAACTGCTGCTGCTCCTTATTTCGGTCACCATTCCTTAGGTTTCTAGTAGTTGAGAGCTTGATGGTTCATGGGCAGTCAATTGATGCTTTAGGATCCTAGGTCCAACCATTGTGGATGAATGTTTTTGGATTTTAGCTTAGGTTCTCATTTCTATTAAGACTTAAGGACCTCTTTTGTTTTTCTTATGTTATATTAACAATAGCAAGCAATGTTATAGTGCCGCGTGGTTCGCTAGTTCTGAACATAAAAATTTGCCACAATATTCAAAATCAGTCAATGACAGACACCTAACAGTAGGACATCACGAGTTAGCATCCAGAATGAAGAAAATTGCACGAAAATTTGAAGATACAAAGTAAAATGGGCCAAAACGGGCTAGAAACAAATAAACCAAGTCAAGCTAAATCCAGAAAATCTAACCAACAGCAGATCAAATGTCACATCCTAAACAGACATCTCGCTCGCCACCAATCGGTCACGCGCAAGATGGCACCTCAAAACTTAACATTATGCTTAAAGTATGTTTTAGTCGATTTATTCAATGAGAAATAAATGAAGAAATTACAAGAGTAAATAAATATGAAATATTAATATTTGATACATTTAATAAAGATAAATTAAGAAATGGACTATGTGAATGTTATATTCGTAAATTCGCTAAAAAATCCAATAGTAAAATGATGACTGATAAAAACGGAATTTAAGATAGTAAACATTAAGAACGGAAATTACACTAGTAAATTAGTGTGTAAATATGAACTTGGGGATTTAATAATTTTAATGAAGAAAAATATAATTAAAAAGGGGTAAAATAATTATAATGTCAATGTTGTAAATTTAATTAAATTAAAAGGATAGATTTGTAATAGTGGGAGAAGAGATATTTTTAGAAGTGTGTAGAAATAAGGGAGTTAAGAAAATATAGGGATTTGATTTGGAATTGGAATAGAAAATCAGAAATAGAAGAAAGAAGAAAAGAAAAGAAATGAAAGAGAAGAAGAGAGGAAAGAGGACGAGGACGAGGCGGACTGCCGACGCTGCCTCCGCCCACCGTCCCAGTCGACGCGCCCCATCAGACTAACGGGCTCTCTCCGATGAAGTCGGTAATGCAAGCACGACGGTGAGACGTTGAGTGTGCCGGTCGTAACCATGGGCCGAAGATTCGGTGATCCTATAAAGCCACTATTCATTGCATTCTCCAAGTGGACTTTCCGGTAGTCCGACGGCGAAAATAAAGACATCAATCGACTCCTGGAGAAGAGAGCTTCCCTTTGGTACCGGCATTGTGGTTGATTTATGGCCGAAGAAGGAGAAGACAACGGGTCGGGTTTCCGGCGTAACCCGGACAGCAGATGATTCCAACGCGATTTCCGGTGCCCTCCGGCTGTTGTTCGGCTGGTTTGAAGATTAGCGTCGGAATTAGGCAAGATGTGGGACCGTAGGAGAAGCTAATGTCAGGCACGACATTTAATCAAGTTGCAGGAGATCAAGTAAGGAATCGGCATAGCAGATTAGCATCTAAAGACTTAGATGGCATATACTGATGATTTGTAAAAGAGTTGTAGTGTAATATTGTAAATTTGTAAAAGAGAGATATTTCTGTATTGTAATAATTGTAATTAATTAGAATTTTAAATGCATGTATAACCTTCTTATAGGTTTATTTCTATAGGCTTATAAGGGGTGTTACATTAAACAGTAATGACAGCTAGCTATTAGTGATGACCATCGGTCATCAGTGAATTTCATGCAATTTTAAAATCCTTTTCATGTTTCCTCCGCATTTAAAGCACGTCCAATGAACGCGTGACCCTAGATTCGGTGAATGTATACCTATTTTCAGCATTTCTTTGCCCTTAAGTAGCCTCCAACTTTTTAATCTGTCTCAAAATTAGCCTTCCTAAATAGTTTGACTTTTTTTCTATGCCACCAGACCTCTCCTATAAGTACCCTCAGTACCCATATGAATTTCATGCATTAAAAACACACAAAAAAGCTCTCTAACACCCAAATTTCTCTATTTAGCCTTATACCTTTAGTTTCTTTGGAGATCCACAATTCGCCTTAAATCCAGATGAATCGTCGATGCTCAGGTAAAGTTTCTAAACATAACTCTTTTTAATTATTCTCTTTTCCCTCATCACCTAATTAAACTAGGCTAAGCCACTTCGTGGTGGATTCAGAATTACAATCCATCCATATCCTGAATTTTGCTCAGGTCTGTAGGAAGATGTAGGATCTAAACCTAGGTTTCGAACTAAATCAACCAAAACAACTTTCTTTTTATTTTTTTTATTACATTTTTTTAATTTTATGTCGTTCTTGTCAGGTGTCTTATTGCATGTGAAATTAGAAGCCAGTCGCATGTATCTCCCCGAGTTAAGTATTGAATAACTATAATCATTGAGATCATAGTCATATATTAAAGATATTTGGGATATTGTCGTTTGCTATTAATATAATTTTGTTATTGTTCATGAAACCACACATATGAAAACCTAATATTTGAATCTGTTTTGATTCGAGGCGTAATGTCTTATAAAATTATTTTTGCTGTTAGTGCTAAATAAAGTCATCTTTAGGTTTTTTTTTCAATTTTTCTATTTTTTACTATCTCTGATTTTTTCAATTCTTTACACCCTAAAAATACAAATACTAAGAAAATCAGCTTTTCACCAATACCAATACATAAATAATAATACTACTTCCGTTCTTTTAAAAGTGAGACTTTATGGCTTTTTGTTATTCCTAAATAAGTGAGACTTTTGGTATTTTTAATAGAATTTGGACGATTTTGCCATTTGTCTTATAGTTGATGTAATTTATTTTTATTGCATGTGGGGTCCACTTTTATAATAAGTGGATGTGAGTTGATTACTTTTTGAGGTAGAATGGGAAGAAAATTATAGAAAAAAAAGAGGGTGAATAGTAAAAGTTTCAGTTTTTTAAGAACGGAAATAGTAATAATTGTAAGTAATTTTAATAATAATTGTAAGCATTCCTATCCATTTGAGGACTCGAACCACGACTGAGTTCGAAGAAAGGTAAACCACCAATTAGCAGAGGGGTCGTTCCAAACAACATCTCCACACGACCCGGGCTGGAGTGCCCCTTGAACTTCCCCTATTGAGCTCGCGCTATACTTGCATATGGTCCTACCTACTGGCGGGTTATTTACTATAAACGTGGCGTCTCCTGAAGCCTCATGCATAGCATGACCCCATATCATTGCCTCATACCTTCCACTATAAAAGTACTATACACAAGCCACTATAAATACCTTTCCCTCTGTAATAGAGACCAGAATAACCATTCAATATACAATTGTTGCGGTAAGCGTGGACGAGAGAAAAACCTTAGATTTTTCAGTGCCCTGATTTGCTAAGATTAGCCATAGGCAGAATGGATGAAACCCACGACATCCAAGACACTCAAAACAACCAACATACAAATTTTAAAGTACAGACCCCTTTATCTCTAGGTATGACCTCTCTCGTACCTTTGGTAAAAGAAGGTGCATTTCCTACAATCCCTCTCTCATCCATTCTCCTCTTGTGCCGCCCTGAGGATAATCCTCCACCCTCAGGCAATGGCACATTCCAACCCTATCACTATTACCTGCGCAACGTCAATATCGCTCCAATCACCTCTACTTTGATCTCCCTTCCGATAGGGGGAAGGGAAGAAGAAGATCCTTACATCTCCATGCCTCTGCCTTTCCTTCAGGAGGGGAATGCTTTGTCGCCCTAGGGATGCAACATGATGTGTTGAGTTATGCTACGACCACAAATCTCGTGCAACTTTTCGAAGGAAATGCTAGTACCCCTATGGTTTTACAACCCGTCATGACCACGACCTCAAGTCCAATCTCTGCTCAACCTTACACTTAAAGACAACTACTCAAATTATTTAATCAGATCATAAAATAGAGTTCTTGATCAACCAATCCCAATCATGACAACAACCACATTTGATGAGGGGGATACAGAAAGAAAAACTCAGCAGAGTAAACGAAGAAGTAAACAAGTGGAAGACAAGAAATGATCATAAGCAAGGTCAAATTCGCCTCCAGTAAAGAGAAAGGCTCAATAAAAGGAAAAGCGAGAAATCCCCTTAAGGTCATAGTTTAAGACAAATAACGTAAAGCAACAGGAATTCATGGCAAAGGATAACCACGTAGAGGACGAAAAAAGTTGTAACTACGCTTATCACAAACTAGGTAAACACAATTCAAAAGAATGTAAGACTTGGAAGTTAGAAAGAGAGGATGGTGCAAAGCAGCCCTATTAAGAATTTCATATAGAACTATAAATATCAAGAAAGTGGAGCCGATAGCCAATTCGACGTCATGTTGAATATCAATTCCTCAGAAGTACTTATTACAGTAGAAAGACAATTTAGCGAGTTAAACTTAAAAGGACACATATCACTCAAGAGGAGGACAATTGTACCTACCATAAGAGAAAAGGATATAACTTTAAGGATTGTAGAGCCTGGAAGAGAAAGGTGGAGGAGATATTACGAGGAAAGAAGTAAAGTTGGAACAGGTCAGAATGAGTTACCAGTCGCTATGGCAATACCTAGTGTATGCTCTTCTTCTTCTTCTCTTTCTCGTCAATTTTATTAAGCTTACTACATTTACCTTTCTTAACATATCTCTTCCTAAAAGATTTAACACCTCGTATGTGCTTGGGCCGCTGTGCCCCGCATGAGCTTGGGCCTCCAAACTTTTAATGCCTCATATGTGCTTAGACAGTTATGCGTCGCATGTGCAAGGGCCTTTAGACTTTCAACACCTCATATGTGCTTGGGCCGCTGTACCCTGCATGTGCTTAGGTCTCCAAACTGTTAATGCCTCGTATGTGCTTGGGCCCCTGTACCCCGCATGCACTTGGGCCTCAGTGAAGATAAAAAATAATAAAAGCTCTCATGAGAACCATTTTTCTCATTCGTTAAGGGGTAAAATAAAAGCTCACATGAGAACCAGTTTTCTCATTCATTGAGGGATAAAATAAAACTCCCATGAGAACCCGTTTTCTCATTCACCGAGGGATAAAATAAAAGCTCGCATGAGAACTAGTTTTCTTATTCACTGAAGGAGGATAAAATAAAAGCTCACATGAGAACCAGATTTTATTCGTTGAGGGATAAACATAAAAGCCCCTTTTTAGGGCTTAGACAGAGTAAGCCCTGCACCGATAAGGAAAAAAAGATATGCAAGAGAGCGTTGTAACTTATCAAATAATATTTTATAGTATGTAATATATAGGTGAGCCAGTATATAATGGGGAAATTAACTTTCGAAATGCCTAGTGTGCAGCATATTACAAAATTTTCTGTCTCTAAACACCATAGGCAAAAATCACACATGTAAGGGTTATCTTTAAACTCAACGTTTATCTTCTCAGGTGACAGTTCATATTCTGGGAAGGAAGGTAAGATGTTTGTATTGCAGTGATAGTCGGGGTTTTCTATCTTGACCCGTCCATGGTTGGTGGGTGCTATTCCTACTATATAGTTCTTGATCCAGAGTTAGTTCAGGAGATCTTATGCTTCCCTTCTGTAATTTGTGATTGAATAGTCTAAGTTGTGACGTTAGAATATACGCAATAACAGGTTTAGTCCTTATGTTTAAAAGTCATTGGTATGCCAGACCAAAACAATGCCATACACGTAAACAGCAATGATATGGTTCTTGAATGTAGCCTTCTGCAAAAACTCAAGCCTCATATTAAAGTGACTATAACTGAAGTATTCCGTTATTCCTTATTTAAACATAGCCTCTAGATTTTCGGCCTCTATAGATTTGTCAAAAATTTTAGGGAAATTTACAATTTCCTCCCTAGTTTTTACCTAATTCTACAATTTCCTCCCTGTCTTTTTTTTTTTCGACGAAATTACCCTTCATTTATTTTGCCGTTGACATAATTGACCTTCTATCCATTTTAAGTGGGTTTTCTGTTAGATTTTTAGGAAATTACCCTTTTAACCTCTCCTAAATAACTGTGGGGTTTGGGTTGAAATACACAGCTGTGGGTTTCTTTCCCTCCTTTTCTACGAAAAACCTGTCTTTAGAAGAGGAACAGTTTTTTTTTCTTCTTTCTCTTAGTTTAACCTACGAAGAAGATCAAGGTGTAATTTCGAGCTTTACTGATTCACTAAATGCTGAAGAATTGCTCGAAGGTTGGGTCTTGTGTCTGAAGAGCAAGGTTATTTCCCGTGAAAAAGTAAGTGGTTTACTATTACTTCATTATTTTCTTCATTTTAACTTGAAGGATGTTGCATTACAGATGTTCTGTTATGTGTTTGAATGCATTTCCTTTGATTTTGATTATTATGTGGTTTATTGTGTTTCACATTTAGTGTTTAGGGTTTTGTAATGGTTGTTTGTGATCAATTTGTGGACAATGCTCTATTTTTTGGAAATATATTGCTTACTGTTGTATCAATTTTGTGGACAATGCTCTGTTTGATGAAAATGGTGATTTTTGCATTCCATGTCTAGGGTTAGGGTTTCTGTATGGTAGTTTGGATTAAATTTACAATGAAGTCTCTATTTTCGAAGATTGATTTGTATAATATTTTAATAGAACAGTTTGATGCATTGAGAAATCTAGTTGATAGCATTTGTTGATCAAATTTTCACTTTCATGTAGGA
>CATIWJ010249871.1:0-22566 GCA_949640765.1 Croton laevigatus | reverse complement strand
AAAAAAATAAAATATGTTTTTATGGTCCATTTTCAATATAATATATTTTATTTTTTTATCCTTTAATATGAACTTAATTATAAATTTTAAAAATCTATAATAAATTAAATATATTAATATTGAACAATAAAATTTTTATTTCATAATAGAAAGTGATACTTATTAATTTTATATTGTCAAATTATCCATATTAACACTAATAATTTTAAAATATTTATAATTTTTGTGACATTTAAAGTGAAATAAATAGAAAAAAAATTTTAATTAACTCAAATCAAAAAATGGTTAAAAATATTAAATTTTGAGACGAGAAATATAAAATTTACTAAAAGAAGATTTTGACGAGAGATATGTGATTTAAATAAGCTAAGTCTTAAAATAATTACAAGCATATTTTTTGAATAATATTCCTAGAAAAGTGAAATACATATAGGCATAGTTCATAAAGTAGCGAACATTATGTTTAGGTATATTTTCAGTTACTTGTAAAAGAGTGAATTGAGTTTGAGGGTGGGCCCATTTCCCATAGTGGGGATAAAGCAGGTTCGCCCCCTGCATATTCGATGACTATTATGCGTGATGTCAAGATCTTAGCAAGTAGTGGAAGAAATGGCAATAGATATAGCAAAGGAGAAGTTTGAATGTGTAACGAATAGTGCTAACAGCTTGTTGATTTGTTAGCTCAACTATTTGTAGTATTTTGCTATTGGAGTTTGTGAGATTCGACATTCTTAATTGGGCCCAGCCCAGTTTCAATCCAGCTTAATTCAAGCAAATTTCTTGGTCCACAAGCCTGAGATCTAGCCTTTTTTATCACTTTGATATCATGGCCTATTCACCCTGTGTTTTGATCTCAATCCCAATTACACTCAGCCGCAAACTGGAAGCTTTTCTAAGTCAAATTGATCAAAATCAGACAGAAAACCAGAGTAGAGGCACCAATCAGCTTAAATTGGACCGAATTAGACTGACACAGACATAATTGAACCAAAGGTCAAAGCAAATGCCTAGGCAGCAGAACCGACCAACCAGAAAGCTGCCATATGGTAGCCAATGCCTATTCAGGATTCAATAGGTTAGACTGGTTAACACAGTAGCCGACCACCATATGCTACTAACAGTCCCATGGATCACGTGCTCCACCACCAGTTGCCTAATATTCTAGCAAAATTTTGGCAAGTCTCCGGCCATTTCCACGTCAGCTACCACCTATCAGCCACCTCTCCACATCACCTATGTTGGCCAGTGGACTACTGCCAAGTGTCACCGACTACCACGTGGCAGCTGACTTCTTACTCTCATATTTAGCTCCTACCACATGGCCCAATCAGAGGCTACCATGTGGCACAGACTTGCATAGTAATCTGAATTTTCTATTTGTCTTTCTCCTACTTTGGTCTAGTTTTCTCCTACTCTTGAGTATTCTAAAGTGTCCCAATTCTAGAATATTTTCTACTTTGGCTTAAAGGTCCCAAATAGGCCATGCCTGCATCCCTATAAGTAATTAAGAGTCCTCACCCACAGCTTGGTCACACTTTGGAGATAGAGTCTAGTCAGCTTAGACTCCTAGAAAGCTCCAAAAACACCCAATTTCCTCCCAATACATAGCCAATCCAAATTTTGTCTCTCCTCCATCTCTGGAGTCATTCTTTTGGGTTCTGCACCAATATATATATATATTCAAGATTCAACTTAGATCTGATCGAACTATTGGCTCTCAAGTATCATGTTCTAACTAGTTCTTCAATTATTCTCTTCTCCCCATCACCTAACAACACACTAATGTGTAATTAAATCACCTAATAGTGATTTGAAATACATTCTTCCCTAATCTCGAATTCAAATTGAGTTTGTAGGTAGATATGATATTTAATCCCAGGGCTTAATAAACCTAAAAAATCTTCTTCTTTTTTTTTTTTTCTTTCAATTTTTGGATTATTGTTTATAATAGGTTTAAAATCAACTTTAATCCTAGCTTATCATCTGTTTATAATACATTCCAGCTTGCTTTATTCCTATTTACAACTTGTTTACTTTTAGATTATCAATTTGTTTTTTTCCCTTTTTACGTTGTTTTCTTGAGCTTCTTTATGCAGTAACAACATTCAAGTTGAGATTTGAACTAATTAGCATCTAATGGATTTGAGCCAATCTAGATGCAAAATCTAATTATTTTTCTTTCTTGATTATTTCTCCTATATTGCTTTTGTTTGATGTTTATTTTTCTCCTATATTGCGTTTATTTGATGTTTATTTTGTGATTATGTTTGTTTATTTGTGTTTATGCATTATTATTTTTCTCCTAACATCTTTTTCTCTCATAATTATTTTTCTTCTTTATTTTTAATGCATATCTGAAAACCTAGTCCCCGAATCCACTTTGGGATGAGATATTAGTGTTTTTCTGCAATAAAATCTATTTTTGCCTATTGAGCTAATTAGAATCACCTTTTAGGTTTTACGTTGTTTTCTTAAGCTTCTTTATGCAGTAACAACATTCAAGTTGAGATTTGAACCAATTATCATCCAATGGATTTGAGCCAATCTAGATGCAAAATCTAATTATTTTTCTTTCTTGATTATTTGTCCTATATTGCGTTTGTTTGATGTTTATTTTTCTCCTATATTGTGTTTATTTGATGTTTATTTTGTGATTATGTGTGTTTATTTGTGTTTATGCATTATTATTTTTTCTCCTAACATCTTTTTCTCTCATAATTTTTTTTCTTCATTATTTTAACGCATATCTGAAAACCTAGTCCCCGAATCCACTTTGGGATGAGATATTAGTGTTTTTCTGCAATAAAATCTATTTTTGCCCATTAAGCTAATTGGAATCGCCTTTTAGGTTTTTTCTTATTTTTTCTTTTAAAAATATATTAATGTGGTGACTCTTTCTATTTTTCTCATGTGTTCTACAAGTTCCTATTTTTCTAAGTTTTCTCAGAATTAATTTTGGACTCGTATCATGTAGTTGAGTTTTTTAATGAACATTAAAAACCGCGTCGCACTACTAAGTGTAATATTCCACTTGTTTTCTTCGTTAAGTTCAAGTTAGAGGCTAGAGTTAAGATTCAGGGTGCAGGAAGAGATTAATGTGTGCCGCTGTAAGAGATTTGTTCTTGTTTTTCAATCCTCAATTTCCTCCTTAGAAGGAGTTAGTATCAAGGTAGGTGATTTTCCTTTTCATCTAATTAATAATATTCATGTGTCCAGGTCAACAATTCATGTTTTCATCTCTATTTCAGTGTGGAGATTAAGTTATGGAATTCACGTCTGGTGGGTCTGGGTTGAGTGTTTCAACCACCCACTCTACCTATATTAATAATTTCAACCACCTTTTATTTTTGAAGATAATGTTCCTTTTATTTATATTAATAATGTTGCAATCATTCGCTATTGGCTCTTTCCTCATTCAACTGAAAATACTTGTATTTTCTCTATTTAGCCTTTTAAAAATACACTTTTTAAAGGTAAAATTTTATCACTGTGTAGTTGCATGTGAAGAATGTTGCCAATGGTGTAGTCTTCTAGCTCAATCGGAAAACTGGCCGCATTATTTGTGTCACTCTTACTTAACTGTGCCTATAACGAATGTTTGTATGTGTTGTGACTAAAGAAACTTAACTGAACAAAAGGGTAATTTTGTCTAAAATAATATTAACAAAAACAGCTCTAACATTAATAGCATCCATTTCTTTAACATATATATATATATATAAATAATACGGTCGTTAATTCCATAATTAAATATAATTGAAGTAACAAATTCAAATTTAAGTTTAATTTATTATTTTGGAATATTTAATATTGGATCACCCAGTGAATTAGAAAAAAAAAATCTTGTAGTCATTAAGTATTTGGTGGAATTCTTTATAATAGATATACATAGCTCATTCAAAAAATATTTACATTTACTAATTCTTTGTAATAGATAGACAGCGCTCATTCAAAAATGTTTATATTTTTTGCTCACTGGAATATTTTTTTCAAATAGTAACATGAATACAATAAAATATATTAGAAATAATAAACTTACGTATAACTCCAATTTGTAATGATAATATAAGATATAAACTTAATTATCAACCATCATTAATTTTTTCATATTTAAATATTTTTAACTCCTATTAATTCCCTTGTATTTAGCTTATTAACTTATACATATTTTATTATGAAAATATTTCTTAGTAAAAAGTTTTCTAAAATTTTTCCAAAAACAATATCTTTAAATTATGAATTAATTTTTAAAATTTTCTATTTAGTTTAATAAATGATATTCAGTAGTTAATATATAATAATTCAATTATATAAATATTAATTATTTAAAGTATAGATAATCAGAAATTTTAGTAAATGATTAGATAATTTCAATTAAAACTTAGTACTTAATTTTAAATATAAACATAATATAAAAGTTGAAACAATAAACGTCAATGTCTCAAATTGAAATATCTCAAAAGAATTAACTTCAATTTTTTATTTTATAAATATTTAAATAATTAAATAAATTATAATATGATAGTGACTAAAACACTTAACAGATAAAATATATTATCAAAAAAAAAAACAGATAAAATAGAATTTTCACACTTAAAATTCAAATAAAATTATTGTCATGCGTTTATTTGATTTTGTATTTTTGAATAACATATATGATTATTCCAATTGAAATAAATTCTACTACCTCTGTATTTTTTGATTCTTAACATTTTAAACAGCATGAGTATATTGTATTTTATAACTAACCTAAATATACTTTAATCTACATAACCCAACCTATCAAACTATCAGCACCAAATTTGAATCTACTCATGCTGTCAGAAACGTAAAGAATAAAAAAATACGGAGGTAGTATGTTCTACATGGAGTGCAATTCAAATTCCTTATTTATTTTATTGTTTACTAACATATGTCCAAACTGTTAAGTTTATGCCCTTTTGGTTTTCGTTTCTCTCTCAGCACTTCTTATTCAAATTCTTGCTTTTCTAAATGGAAAATTTACAAAAATATCCCTATGTTTTAGCATAAGAGACAAAAACTTCCCTGTTAATCAAGTATTATACAAAAACCTTCCTTCATTTTAAACATGTTAACAATAATGCCATTTTATCAAATTTTCTGTTAAAATAGAGTGGAATTACTGATTTACCCTCTTATTTTCCTAGGTTTTCATCTTTCTTCTACAACAGTTAGAAACCTTCGTTCATCTACAGTTACCTCCGCAACTGGTCACAAACAAGATTTAGAAACCTTTTCCAACAAAGTTGCAATACCACACCAATTATCCAAATCAAATAGTAGGCTCAGATTTTAGTAATGAAGACAATATAGCCAACCTCACAAGCCTCAAGCAAAAACTGAGTGAAACAGAGTAGTAGTAGAAGGAAGAATAGCAGGTTTTGAATTAATGGATAAAAACTCACCGAAAGAAACCGTCAATGGCGGCGGTTCTAATGATAAAAGAATCAAAACGATGAAGGTTAAAACCAGCAGTGGTGGATCGGTGGAGGTTGTGATGATAGCGATCAATTTGAGAAAAGACAGAGGTGGAGTTGGAATATGTAGAAAACGAAAGATAGAAAGGAGAAAGGGTGTATGGGTCTGCTCCTATTTTGATGGCAATGACATTGAATCAGCGCGGCTATGAGGCTAAGGATTCTAACTTTAGCTGGTGGGGTTTCGATCTGTGGTCGTGCGGCGGTGGTCCTAGCTGCAGGACGGTGACTTTCTTGTGTGTTGTAGTGGTGGTGGTGGTGGTTGAGTGGTCCCGATCGACGGGCAGAGGAGATGGGGCGGGCGACTCTGCTTGATCTGAAATAGAAGCTGAGAACGAAGGGAATGGGAGGAGGTTCAATTGGTGGGTGGAGCAAGGGTTCGTACGGTGGAAAGGCTATGATGATTGCGGCCGGAATTTCAATTGGTGGTGGGTCGCAGTTGGAGCTGGTTAGGGCTGGTAGTAGAGGTTGTTGGTGGAGCTCCGGCTGGAAGGGTCTTGGTTAATGAATTGATTTTCATTAGAAGCAGGACAACTTACTCAAAAGGCATTTTTGGTATTAAATAAAAAATGTTAAGAGTTAACCCAAAATTTTGATAGAAAACCCACTTTAATTGGATGAAAGGAGGTTTTTGTTAATGGTTTTTTAACACAAGGAGGTTTTTATATAATACTTGATTAACACAGAGGTCTTTGTCTCTTATGCTAAAATATAGCGAGGTTTTTTATAAATTTTTTTTTCTAAATTGGTGTTGCCTTTCTGAAAGGGATGTTGTTCCTCCTATATTTGTTACAGTGGAGTAATTTTATTTTGGGAATTAGTTATTTTAATATGAATAGTGGCTAGTTCTATATTTACTTTTTAGTTGTTTAAAGAGATTCAAGGAAAGTTGCAAGCAAAATTTATGTTGGAATTGATGATGAATTTGAGTTTTTAATTTCAATTCGAACAAATTCGGATAAAACGGATTAAAAAAAAATCATAAATATGCTAATTCGAGCAAGGATAGTAAAAATTACCCAATATGTCCCAATATTTACCCTTACTTGGAAAGCAATAGATCAAAAGCGAAAAAGTATTTCCTTTTATAAGCAAAATAGATATACCATCCTAGGCGTTACATGCCCATTCTGACAAACAAAACACGAATAAAAAATTTTAATTTATTTCACCTAACTTTCTAGATTCTAGATACTGTGCTGATTTTGGTTTTGAGAATTCACCTTTCGAACAAAACATGACAATATTGCCAACAATGACAAACAGGAAACTAATTTCATTTGCTGATACACTCCATTCAATAAATAAAAATTAAAAAGGATTATATGAAAAGGAGATATAGAAGAACCTAAATTCTAAGCAAGCTTTTTTTTTTTTTTGGTACAAATTAAGATTAACTAAGTAGAAAAAAAACATATATATACATAGAATTGGCTTATATAACATACTACCTCCGTTTTTTTTATTTCTTTACACTGAAATCAGCATGATTAGATTCAAATTTAGTGTTGATAGTTTGATGAATTGAATTAGATGGATTAAAGTATTTTTATGTTAGTTATAAAGTATGATTACTGTACTTAAATTATATATAAAATATAATTATTATGCTTTTAACTTATATATAAATAATATTTTAATTTACCTATCGATACCAATCTTGAATCTAATCATACTGATTTCAATATAAAGAATTAAAAAAAATTAGAGATAATAGCATATATTTATTTACATTTACTTTCATTCCATTTTCATGGCTTCGATGACTTTTCCTCTGGCATACAACTGTAATTCCTTTAGAAATTAGATTTTGAAAATTAAAAGCAAATGAAAGTTCTCGCAAGGGAGATGTGATTTTTAACCTAAGAATTTCTCTCTTTTTTTTTACCTTGGAAGAAGATAACATCATTAGATCACTCTTAAATATGATTTCAGAATTAACTAACATACAAATTTAGGAACTAACTAAAAACAATTGCAAGTTCAATAATTATACAGCTACACCAAAATTGTTATGCATGATATCTGTTTCTTTTCTTTTTCAAAAAGATAAAAAAGGAAAAACCTCTAATAATGCATAAAGAACAGGTTCTGAGAAGGCCACTTGATATCCCATTCTTGCAAGATGTCTCAAATTCTTGGAGCTGCAACAACAACACTCAAACGAATCAGAAAATGCATGGTTATTCCGATTTCAGGAGGACACCGTTATATAACAAAAGCTAAAATCTCCCTCCAGAGCTTATTCAAATGTGACCCCAGCATAAAGCTTACCTCCACCTATTGTTGCTTCGGGCAGCCGTTCAATTGAATATTTGTGTTGAGTAATATACATAATTGGCACGCCAGGGATCTGCATGTGAACAAGGGACCATCAGAATCCCCACCAATTTTACTAATACACAGTTAATGTCTTTTTGTTGAATATTACCTTGCGAATCCTTCGCTTCAAATCACGATCACATGTAGCAACAATGTAACATTTATGCTGTTCCAAAAAAAAGCAGTCACAAACATGAAATCTGGAAAGGCCTGACATGGCAGATTGCAGCCGCTAAAACACAAAGTAAATGCTCTCCACAAAAAAAGAAAATTAAAAAAAAAAATTCTAAAGAGAAGGCATTCCAAACAAATGGCAACATAGTATCTTACCAAAACAAGGTTCTAATAACAAATCTACAAAACATAACCAGAAACCATAGAATTCCCAGGTCACTACAAGGGACTTTGGGAAGAGAATTTGTGTTGGGTGGGCAGCATGGATATTTTCAGGACGCTCACTAGATGAACACGAAACAGAAATTCTTAAAAATGGAAGAGGTTTCTTCAGAACTGGATTTCTAAAGTATAGTTAATGCACATAATTCATACTTACATGAGTAACCCTAGAAACAATACAGTCATCAGCATAGGTTCCTTTGTGAATACAAGGCAGTCTCTCAAAACGTGGATCTTTGGCAATCCTGGTCAAGGGAAAACAGATAATCATTCGATGTTCATCCACAGACCGCTCGATGCAAATGCATCACTAGCAAACATTTAGAGGCATAACTAAATTGTTGAGGAAAATACCTCAAAGCTACGCGATATTTCTGACCTAACTTCTCAAGCTCGGCCATCACGCAATCAGTGATACAAGGTGTACCTGAACATCCAAAAGGAGAAGTAAATTAATAGGATTAGGATCAGAATGGCAAAAGCTCAAAATTGGTTGAGTAACTCTTTTTTTTGTTTGAATTACTCTAATGATTGATCTCAAAGTTTCAAAGAGCAAACAAAACAAGCACCCAAATGATGCAAGACAATCATATAGCAATCATAATTGCAACTTAAGGTATCTAGATTAAAGAGATAACAATCAGATTTTAAATAATGAAAGAAGTCGGTGACTACGAAACTCACATTTTGCATACAAGCAGTCCATCATTGCCTTCTCCAAATCCAACTGCAAAGAAAATGATAGGCAACTCTGAATAAGTAAAACTAAATGAACAAGCAAATTATGAATTAAAACTGTTCATAGTTTTCTATCTGAATATGCCACAACAGCTAAGAGTTACAAAAATATTCCCCCTTTTTTTTTTAAAAAAAAATTTTGGCTTTAAGATATCCATCGTGTCATCATAAAATGAAATAAAAGATTGCATGGATCAGAATCAAAACGAGAACAATAACCACTTACTTTATTCTGGATGGAGAAATTAATAAAGTTGGTGTCAACCAAAACCCTGTATGGTGGTCCCAATGCTGTGTTATATTTGAAGTAAAGTGCAGAAGAAACTTGTGGCCTAATTCAAAATAAAAGAATAGAATAATTACACAGAAACTAATAGAGCATAAGAAACTTCAAATGAGAAAAAAGCAAGGCATGACAGACACATTAAGCAAAAGGCTTACACGTTCCGGGGGAGCTTCTCTTTAGATAGATCTTTTTTATTTGGATTCAAAACCTCTTCTTTGTATCTAAATACATCATCAAATGACAAAATCAGTACAAGCTACAGGCAATGTGTGTGTGCATAAAGCAGAAGAGAAGGTGAAGAGCTTACTTTTTAATTGCTTTTGAGGTGACAATCTTCTTCATCACTGCAAATTTAGGTCCTTTTTTTGCTCTCCCCATTTTTTCAGACTGGAAGTAACAAATTTAAGGGTCAGATAGAACTGTGTTTGCCTCACTAGACAAAAATAGAGGATAAATTAACTTATAAGAGCTTCAACAAAAAAAAAAAAAAATAAATAAATAAAACCTAAGGTAAGAAAGAGAAATATAGCTTTCTTATGTCATTTATCAAGCATCTTCAATGCAGTGCCAAAAACACTAGCTGCAATTTGCGTTTCTGCGTAAATCTGAAACAACCAACCGCACTGCCAGAATTCTGAACCACACTGAACCGCACTGAACCGCACCATGGTTTTGCGGTCGGTTGCATGGGGGTTGCAATTAAACGGCAACTCAAAGACCATCAAGTTCCAGCAGAAGAAACAATAGAAAAATAGAAATTCCTACTAGACTTTTTTACCAAAAATCATCAATATGTTAAGAGCTTAAAGGAAAAACTTAACATTTATTTATGATGCCCCAATACGAATGTAAATTTTGACAAATCAAAAGACAAAAGCCAATATGTTAAAATATCATCATAAGCATGCTTCAACTTGAAAAACAACAGATTGTCAGCCATCTAGAACAGAAAAGGAAACACAAACTCAGTTAATTTCACCTGAATCACCTAATCCAACAAAGATCATGGATTATTTGGCAAAACAGTATTATGTTCCTTCAAATCAGTTAGCCTTTAAGATGGAGCAATCCTCAGATTCTTCAATTGCAGAAACACAAAAACCAAGGCCAAAGAACAGATGAAAGAAAAAGGAAGACAATGAAGAAAAAAGAAACCAAAAATTTGCAAACTATGAAACAGTTCACACTAATTCCCTTTCTTTCAGTAACAAATACAAACTCAAAACAAAGCAAACTGTTTATAAACAAAGCACAATAGAAACAAACTTAAAAAAGCAGTTTAAACATAAACAAAACTCTTAAGGCATAATAAGCAAAATTAAACTTTAAGTTGCATCACCTAATATCCGACCCAACAAGGATTAAAGCCCTAGTTAGTAAAAAGGGGTACGGCATTCATATTTAATTCGACACTTCTCAGGAATAAAGGTCAAATCTTCAGCAAAAAACCATTGACTTTAAAGAAAAGATACGGCTACTTGTTTTAACCAGAACCTAACTGAAAAATTCGGCATTTTATTTACCTTCTCATACACCTGTTTTTAATATTTCATAACAATACATCACTAACTATGAATGCAAAACCTTATAAATCATAAAATCACAAAAAAAAAAAAAATGTGTTCCAAATTTAAATAAAAGAAGAACTAAAAGTTAATGACATAAAACAACCACATAAATCTTTAAGTTAAGACATAATCCAAATACCTTCACCTTCAAATTGAAACACAAAAGAGTCCAAATCAATTAATCCACCACATACAGGCACATAAAACAATTATGGGTAATGGAAACAGGAAAACAAACACCAAACACCTACAGAACCTCTTTCCAATCCCAAGAACAAGTTGTAGAAGACAACAATTAACAATAATCATATCTAACAAGTAGGGGTGTTCATTCGTTAGAACGTGAAAAAATTTTCAAAAATTTCCTCCGAATAAAAAAAAATAAAAAAATTTTTTCCCGAACGATTTAACGAATAAAATTCATTTTTAACGAATTTCACGATTTGGACGAAAATTCATAAAACCTGAGCAAAATATACTATTTTTAACGAAATTAACGATTTGGACGAAAATTTATAAAACTTGAGCAAAATATACTATTTTTAACTAAGTTCAACGTTTTTCCAATTAACATAATAATAAACATAATAATAGCAGTAATAAAATGTTTTACATAATAATAAACATAATAACAATATTTTACATAATAATAACACTAATAAAATGTTCAACAGGTAACAGCCACCTGATTTTGCAAAATTATCAAAGGAACCTCCTTCATGCTCTGTTATCAATATAAAATAAATCATAAAGGTAGCTAAGCAAAATCATAACCAACAAAAGCAATATGGTCCAATTAAAACTACTTTATAAATATTTTGAGCCACGTACAAACAAAGATAGGAAATTACTCTAATATGCATTGTATATTACAAACAAAGATAGGAAATAAGCTGCAATTTGCTGTTTATTTTTTAGAATCAGCATATCCCAGAATCCAATCAATTCTGATTGTCAAATTTCAGATTACCCAAAAACTCATTTGGCTAAACTGATTTAGACAAAAAGCCAGGAAATGAACTCGTTGTCTGGACAAAATTCAAAAGCTTTAAGGAGGTAAAGAAACACAATAGTATACCAAAAAATCAGAAATAAAAAAAAATTGTCATAAATTAAACAAAAATGAAAATTAACAAAAACCAGGCAAACAATAAACTTTGATAACCCCCAAATTATCAACTACTCCATCAAATTAAGCAAAAAAAACTCTCGAATTAGAAAAAAACCCCCAAATTAACGAAAGAATTTGAAAGAAGTAGAGGAAATCGTACCTAAGAAGTAGATATACAAATTGCTTCCTCCTCGAAAGCTCTCGATTTATGTTAATAGGCGTTGATTTTTCCTCACAACGGAACAACAGGAGAAGAAGCTTTCTGATTTGAAATGGAGGTGAGCGGCGGCTAGAGGAGAGAAGAAGAAGAAGCCTGAGATCAACTCTGGTGGTGGTGGTGAACGGCGGCTAGAGGAGAGAAGGGGAAGAAGCTTGATGTGCGGGCGTTGGTTGTGATTCGTGAGCAGCGGCTGCTAGAGGAGAGAAGGAGAGAAGGGACGAAGCTTTCTGATTTGAAATGGTGGTGAGCGGCGGCTAAAGGAGAGAAGGAGAAGAAGCCTGAGATCAACTCCGGTGGTGGTGGTGAACGGCGGCTAGAGGAGAAAAGGGGAACAAGCTTTGACGAATTGGTAAAGATGAAGATGGCCGATTACCAAGCCACACCTATCGCAGACTGAAACAGAGGCAAAAATCGCTGGTCGCAGCCACCAAGAGGGAAGAAGGGGGTGCAGTGCTGTCGTGAAATCGAAGGAGCACTAATGGATTAGGGGTTTAGCTTGCGTACACTACCTATTTAGGGGTTTTAATTTCGTGGGGCTGAGTGTCAGGTGAGGTGAGGAGAAAAAACAAAAATCAGTCTTTGTTATTCCCAAATAAAATTTCGGCCGGGTCGAGCATCATACTGTTTAAACCGAACCCGAAAAACTAATATTCTCTCAACCCGCCCGACCCTAATAACCCGACTAACTTTACCTGAACAATTTGTGTCGGATCTGGTCGATCCTCTTTTTCACACCTTTATTTAAAATCCAAAAAAAAAAAGATTAGGATTTTGTACTTTTGGAAAAAAAAGGCCACATGTTAAAAATAATTAGCAAAAAGAACAGTTTTTTTAATGAAAATTTCCTCATGTCATAAATAATTAAAAAAGAAAATAAAATAAAATAAAAATGTTTCAATCACTGATGAGGATCGATGGAATTGGCTAGAAACAGAGGAATATGAAACCTGCTGAAAACTAGCACTAGCTACGAGAGGAACTAGCAGAACCGAACTGGGAGGGGGAGGCAACGATTGGAGGAGTGATGGTGGCAGCTTGAGATGCATTGAGCGTTGGCCAAAAACACAAACCGATAGTAGCAATTTGAACTCAAATTGAGAAGAAGACTCAGCTGTTGAAGACGTCAGTCAATGGCTCCTAGGCATTGTAGCAGTGCCATTCCTATTGAAGAATGGTTCAAAATAAAATTGATAAAATTATATTTTGTTACATGTCAGTTAAGGTTATTTTAATTTGGTTTGACTTAATATTATTCTATTGTTATAGGATTATTTTGTTTCCTATTTTCTAGTACACAATAAGTAGTGGACTATCTTTTGTTTATTAAGTTTCGAATTCATTAGAATATTATTGCTTTGTATGCCTATAAATTTGGTACTTCAATTTCAGATGAGATATAATATTTGCTCTATTCAAAATAGCTGTCAACATTGTTTCTCTGTAAAAATTGTTTTCGTTTTGTTTCTTTTCAATTTTGTTCCAAAATCCAACTGATGCGGACGAGGTAGCGGAGACTTTCTTGGGCCTCCTCAATAAAGCAAAAGTCCCCAAGAAAATGGGCATGGCCCAATTTGGCGAATAGGCTCGTTTGTCAATTTTGCGGCCAAGGTTGGAAGTGTCGGTTTTTTGCCAAAATCCATCGTTTCGGCCTCTAAATTAGCGTTTTTCGGTTTTTGCTTATTCGACAAGTAACGAATTTTAGAGTTTTCTGTTGCTTTGTTATTTCGATCTAGGGTTTTTACTACTATAAATATGAGTTGTTAGGGACCTTTTGAGACAGTTTTTGGCATCTTAATAAAATACTTTCAGTTTTACCTGTTTTTCGGCCTAATTGCCGAATTTTGCATTCTTCCCTGCGTCACCAACATAGTATCAGAGCCTTAGGTCTTGAGAGCCTGAGTTTAAGTAAAATATGGCTGCTAATCAAATTATTCATCAACCTGCAATTTTTAATGGTAAAAATTATCACTCATGGGCTGTCAAGATGAAAGCTCACTCGGAAGCCAAGGCTTATGGCAATGGGTTGAGGGTGAAAAATAATTGTAGCCACTTGGAGGTAATCCTACTCTCCTCCAAATCAAAGCTCATGAAGAAGAAGCCGCAAAAGCTCCAAGGGCTTTGCCAATAATTTTTTATGTTGTGTCAGAAGTAGTTTTCACAAGAATCATGACTTATGAAATTGCTCAGGAGGCTTAAGATACCTTAAAACAACCATATCAAGGCAATGAGCGGGCAAGGAAGATGCACATCCTAAATTTCAAAAGAGATTTTGAAAGTTTGAGCATGAAAGAGAGGGAGACTATACAACAATACTTTGACAGGATAATGATTGTGGTAAACAAAGTACAGTTGCTTGGAGAAAATCTACCGGATTGTAAGATTGTAGAGAAGATATTTACAAGTTTTTTAGGAAAGATTTGAGGCAAAACTTTCATCCCTTGAAGATTCAGGAGACATTGGTGAAATTACTCTTGCAGAACTGATAGATGCCTTATAAGCTCAAAAGCAAAGGAGAGCTATAAGGAAAGAAAAAACAAAGAATGGAGTTGAGAGTGCTTTATTAGTCAAAGGTTCAAAAGAAAAAAAAAAATTCCTCAATGCAGTACTTGCAAAAAACTGGGCCATGAGACTGAAGCTTGTTAGCATAAAAGTAAGCCTCAGTGTTACAATTGCAAAAAATTTAGGCATGTGCGAAAAGACTATAGGCATAAAAGTCAAAAAGATCAATAAATCAATTTGGCTTTGGCTCAAAAAAGTGAGCAAGAAAAAACTCTTTTTTAATTGGAGAGAAGTGCTTTAAGAAAATTGAGAAAATTTGAGGATGAGAAGTGCATTAAATTGGAGAGGAGTGCTCTAATGGACAGAGGATGAGACATGCATCATAAAAGGAAGAGACGTGCTTCTAAGAATTATTTTTGGGAGAACAGTGCTCCATGGTTTTTTAATTTTTACAATTTTAAACCATGGAAGTATGTTGAAGAATGGTTTAAAATAAAATTAATAAAATCATATTTTGTTAGATGTCAATTGAGGTTATTTTAATTTGATTTGACTTAGTATTATTTTATTGTTATTAGGATTATTTTGTTTCCTATTTTCTAGTACACAATCAGTAGTGAGCTATCTTTTATTCATTAAGTTTCATATTCATTGAAAAATTGTTGCTTTGTATGCGTATAAATTTGTCACTTCAATTTCAAATGAAATATAATATTTGCTCTATTCAAAATAGTTGTCAACATTGTTTCTTGTAAAAATTTTTTTTGTTTTGTTTCTTTTCAATTCTGTTCCAAAATCCAACAATTCCAATCTGAAACTACCGAGAACATGAAGGTGAAAGTGGCTAGAAGTTGCAAATCTCGCTAGTATTTCTCACAGGAAAATTGGGGATGTCAGAATTTGTTGGAAATCACCGGAAAAATACGGTGGTGGAATAAGTCATTCATAAATGTATTGGAAACTTAATATACAATAGTTTTGTTTATTGAAAGTTTGTTATTAGTTTCATATATCTTTTATAAAGTTGTTGGAAACTTGATTTTTATAAATTCGTCTAAACTTGATTTTAAATTGTATGGTTTATCAGAAGGTTTTTACTGGTTTCATATACTTTCACAAACGTGTTAAACTGATTTTAAACTAATGCATGTTTTGTTATAGAAAAAGCCATTTTCGCAATTATTATTAATTTTTATTACCTTATAAGTTATAAATGGCCTTTTTGATTAATAAAATCATGTTTAGGGCCATTTTTTTTTAACATAGATACTCCTGTCTCTAGCTTATACTAGAGAGAATTGGAGAAGGTGATTGGAATAAGCCTCAAACCCGGAACCTTAGTCCTAGAAAAGAAGTGCCTTACCATTAGGCTACCTTTGGGCTATTTAGAAGAGTGATTTTTTTTTTCTCTTTTTAAAAGAACCACAAAAAAAGAGCGTTTAATTCGCGTTTTATACGTGAATTCACTAACTATGATTAAAACCCATTTAAATAGAAGAATAAAGAAAAGGGGAAATACCTGATACAAGAAGAAGCAGACAAACAGTGAGCTTTGCAGTCATTGAGAAGCTGTAATACCGACCACAGTAGAACCAAGGAGTACGCTTCAAGTCTCTAAATCCCCAAAAGCTTAACGAACTGAAAATGATTGGTTTCAATTAGAATGTGGCCACAGTTTATGGAAGGAATTCATAGAAGAGGGGCGAACTTCTTGTGGCTCAGAGCATAGAATTGACGAGAAATCGAGAGTGAGGGATGGGTATGGGAGGATTATGGTTAAGAATCTGGAACACATATATTAATCTACAATCATCATACATTTAATGGGCTTTTCACATTATTATTAGAGTTCTTTTAAAAATATCTAAAAAAAAAAAATTGAGTATCCAAAAAAGCCAAAAATATGATTTTATTAATAAAAATATCATTTAAGACTTATAAAACCAAAAAATTAAAAATAATTGCAAAAAAATTCACTTTTTTAAAACAAACAAATCCACCTCACATGGACTACATGCCATAGTTTATAAAGAGTTTACAACAACCTTGCAATACGCTTATAAAATTATCTACTTATCAAACTTCAACTGTCAATTTATATTAAGTTTACAACATGTTTATGACCCTTCATAGAACTAATAAGACACTTTCAATAAGCCAAGTTGATATTAAGTTTACAACGTATATGAAATTACCATCAGACATTGACCTCGGCTTCATTTTCAATTTTCTGCAGCTTCAATTTTCAGGTAAACTGTAAATAACATAAAAAAAAAATGCAAGTTAATTAAAATATAAATCTACATACTGTATATTTTTAATTGATACTTTATATTTAAATTCACTAAAATAATTGCCTAATATTTGAATTGCTTTGCTGCTATAGTATCAAAATAAATGTTCAAAGATGCATGTAGGTATCAACTCCAACTATGCAGGAACATGAAAGAAATGGAACTTCATGGAGTACAAATCTTGATTTTTTATATTCTTTGATTTTTCAACTTCTTGTTTTTTTTTTTTTTAAAATTCATGAACATGGAAGAAATGGAATTTCATGGAGTACAAATCTTGATTTTTTGATATTCTTTGATTTTTTACTTCTTGGTTTTTTATTTTATTAGCAATTTCATACTGTTTTTCTGTTTTTTAAAACGTAATAGAAAGAAAAATAGATATAATATGGGTGTGTATCTTAATGCATTCTAAATTTATAATAAAATAAAACTTTTGGACTTCTGAATTTGATGGTTAAAAAAAAGAGAAACATCAAACTATTTGTATTAATTTAGGTTTTAAAACAGTAATGATAACAATAATTATTCGTTTCTAATATTTGAATAAGATTAAGAAGAGAAAGAAGGGAAACAAAGATAAAGTTTATAATTGGCCTAATACATAATTTTGCCTTTGAACTTTAACATTTTCCCCTTGTTGCACCCTAAACTTTACATTTATCCTATCATGCACATGAACTTTATTATTATTATTATTTTTGTAACAAACAAACACAGTTAATTTTCAAGGACTACTTTGAAGTTTCACCTTCTTCTTCCTCAAGCTCCTTTAATGGCAGATGAACCTAAATGAAATTTATCTATTTACAAAACTAAACTTTCAATTATGGCAATCAAATTACACAATTAATTATCTAGTCTTAAATCATACTTTAGGTCACTGGAAACGGATAAAAAATTCAAAATAAGATTTGGATTCTCACAACCCAGTGTTTCTTCTCTTTTCGGCCAATGAATGATAGCAAATTTGGTGTTAATGGACTCATCTACTCTTCAACGTTCCTCCGGTGGTTTCAGATCGGACATATGATATTGGAAACTGATGTTTTAACCAGTTAAAATTCATGTTTTCGAGATGGTTTTTCAATATTTTTGGTCAATTTCGACAAATGTTGATTTTAGATTTCCAATCACAATTAGACGATGATACCAACTGGAATGCCGTGTATTTGTTTTGTCGGAATGTTTAGTCAAAAAAGAGGAAGTGGTATTTAGTTCAAACAATATCTAAAGTTTGGGTATATATTTGCAAGGAAAAAAAAGGTTAGGTACCACGCTGAAACAAGGGTAAAAGGTTGGGTATCTTGGTTGAAAGCTATGCTTGTTTGTTACAGGTTACAAAGTTTAGATGCATGATAGGTCAAACGCAAAGTTCAGGGTACCACAAAGGGTAAAATGTTAAAGTTCAAGGGCCAAACTATATATTTGGGCGTTTATAATTTTTTGTTATGTTGCTACATCATCACTTCGGCTGCTCTTGCTATGCCAAGTCAGCAGTTAAGATTTAGCTTTTATATATTTTTGTAAATAGATAGATAGTTTTTACGGGGTAAAATTAGTTTGGGCCGTAACAAGATTTCATAAAACAATTATCTAGCCCTCATTCATGGGCCATCTATGAATTAGATCATCGATAATTTTTTATTTAAAAATTTTTCTATTTTGTCCATTTATTTTTTGGAAAAAAAAATATTAACACTGTGATGTTACCTAAATATTATTGTATTATTTTTATTTTATTAGGTGATTCCATAAATCTGTTATACATGAAAAATTTTCCATAGTTTTCTATATTAGGTTGATTGAAAACAGTGGAAGTAGAATTGGTGCAGCCTATTTATTAAAAAATAAAAAAGATTTGTTGGAGGCATATACTGACCCAAATCCAACAATTGAGAGTAAAATGTTGGCCCTGGCCATCTGTTGTCTTTACCACTGCTTCATCAGGCATGCATGTGTTGTTCTTGACCATTCAGTTTTTGACCAGTCAAGACTTCATGCATGCATCTTTTGCATTTCCAAATACAGTGGGCTACATCTTGACCGAGAGCTGTCTTGCAAACAATTTTATTCCATAATTTCTCACTTTACATCCACTAAAATTTCATAAAGAAATTTTAAAATGTTACAAAAAAATGCTACCAGATAAAATAAAATAGTGTGCGAGCATTTCTTCGCTGTAATAAATATTAAAAAAAAATTGGCTACCAAATAAAGTAAAATAATTTGCGAGCATCTCTCGCTGTAATAAATGTGAAGAAAAATACTACCAGATAAAGTAAAATAATTTAAGAAGCATGTCTCGGTGGGATGTTCCTTTCCAAATATTCCTCTCGATCAAATTTTGACTTTTTTTTGGTTGCCACTCTTATTATCCTTTGCTTTCCCCACCTTTTTTTTTTTTTTTTTCATGTTATAAAAAAGTTTGTTGAGCTAATATACAGCTCGTATTCAATAAGAAACGTGTAATATAGCAACGTGTAATTATCCTCAACCTATTTAGCCTATCAATATACTACCTCCGACTTTTTTAAATGTTTACATTTCCTTTTTTGGATGTCTTTTTTTGTTGTTTACATTTCCATTTATAGTACATTTTGTAATTGTTTATTATTATTTCTTTATTGGTATTGGTGAAAAAGTAAGTGGTGTAAAGGATTAGTAATTGTTTATTAGTATTTGTGTATTGGTATTGGTGATTTATTGGTATTTGTATTTTTAGGGTGTAAAGAATTCAAAAAGACGGAAGTAGTATTATTTTCGAAACACTTTAAATTGTCATTGTGGATGCATCTTAAACTTTTATCCCTTAGCATTTCTTCAGATAAAAATTAATTGTTTTAGTAACATTTAATTTTTTGTTTTAAAGGAAAAATACCAAAGTGTATTAACCATAGAAACGAGAAAGACAAGGTGGGATAGTATCCAAAATTTAAATCATGAAAAAGTGAAACGAAGCTCTCGATAACATTTATTTATTGTAATTTTGTTATATATATATATTTTTTGGACAGTAGTTTTATTATATTTCTGAATTTTGACATTGTAAGTAGAAAAAATTGATTTGGAACCACCTCTATAACGGATCTCTACAGTACACAAATTCATATTAATCGGTACACGTAGTTAGATGTTCGGAAACTTGGTGAATAGAACAAAGGGAGTAAACATTTTGTTCTTTATTTATTATATTTTTCTCCCTTTCTTTTGAGGGGAAAAAGAAGTGGAAATACATGTATAGATATTTGTTGAACTGTCTATTAGCTTGCATGATACAATTGAAAAGAAATTCTTGAAGGAAAAGATAGAGGAACTTTAACTTGTTATGTTATGCTTTATGACTAAGCAATTTAAGGGTAGTAGCTGTTGTTCTCAAATGTCAAAAATGATATATACTGAATACATGAATCTGATTTTCTTATGATAGAATAATTAAAGTTGACTGAAACTTAACAACTAAAAATTGGTAGAGATCGATTACACAGAATGAGGAGAAATACATGAACTTGTGTCATCTTGAAATGCTTTAATTTATAGAACAAGCTTCAAATAAAATGATCAAAATTCCACATTTTTGACAATCGAACTCTCTTGCTACATGATTGTCAACTTTTTCCCATCTCCCCCTAACTATAATCTTCACCGCCCATCTTCGACGGGTGTAAGGTGGCAATTGAATGTAAAATTCGTAAAGTAATTCTATATTTGAAATGCATTTATTATAGTTGCATTCATACCCATATAGGCGCTCCATTAAATATAAAAGAAAGATTTATGAGAAACAACTAGCATGACAATTTTAACTCGTTGCATGAAATCCGTCTCGAACTCATCTCAAACTCATGTATTACAGTTGACCATGATATGAGTCTCTACAATTTTTTTTTATAATTAGGGATGTAAACGGATTAGTTAGTTCCCGAACCTGAATTATTGAGCACTAGTTTCTTGTTAAAATATAAAAATTTTTACAAGAAAAAAGCCAATATATGTTAGTGAATAGTTATTTATCGGAATATTTACTATTTAACCCTTGAAATTTGATCATAATTATTATTTAGTCACTAAATTTTTGTAATATTACTATTTAATCACTGACCTTTAATATATTATACTATATCATCATTCCGTTTAGTTTTTTTAAAATATTCTTGGAATATACCATCTGATTATATGAATATTCTTGAAAAATATTCCAAAAATACGCTTAAAAAAATAGATAGAATGATAATATAGTGTAATATTCTGTAAATTCTATATGACTTATAAATTCACTTGCGAGTGGACTATTTTCTCAAAGTAAAAACATTTCCATCGTAGGTGGGCTTAAATGAAGTAAAAGTTAAAACCAAAAAGGAAGTGCAAAACAGAAGGGAAGGGAAGAGTGCCAGTTTCAGTTTTGGACAGACTTGTAAAGTAGATAATTTTAGTGGTGGTGACTGACATTCCACAAAATTGTGGGGGCCAAACATGGAAATCAAGGTCTGATCTATTGCTTTCACTTCCTTTTTTTTAACTTGATATTGTGCCATGACTAAAACTGAAGATCCCTCATTTCACCTATCTTTCGGCCCAATTTCAACAGCCAACCTTTGGGCCCTCAGAAATGTATCATTTCTATTCTAGTTGTGAGACCCACTTGCCTAACTTGAAAAGAAAATTTTTTCCATTTTATTTATAAAAATATTTCATGAGTAGCTTTTTTTTTTTTCAAATAAACAAATAAAATTAATTCAATTCTTGTAATCGAGAGAGTTCAAATTTTGAGTTGCAAAAATTTTCATTTGTTTGATAAGTGTATAATGCAATTAGAACTTGGAGAATATTTTACATTTTTAAAATTTTAAGTAAGAAATTTAGAAATTTATTCCTCTTAAAAACTACTAAATTTAGAAATTTTAATTTTGAGTAAAACTAATCCACTTTACTAGTTTATTGAAAATTTAATGACATCTCTAAGTTATTTTTATTCAATTGAATACCTTTTTTTTTTTCTCTTGAATTTCAAGCAAAAATTGAAGATGACTATATTTTAAAAATTTACAGATCCACCCAAAAATAGTACTCGAACAAAAAAAAAAATTAAAACTTAACCGGAATTGAAATCGAAAAATTTAAGAACTAATCCGGAATTGAAATTGAAAAACAGTTCTAGTTCTGATTCCAAATTTCAATTACGGTTTATCATTGGAAGACCAATAACCGGAACCGCTCACCTTAATTTCTGTTCATACTGGTGTTAAATGTTATATTGTTTAATCCATATTATATTTATATTTATTTTAAATAAAATGCACAAATGTCCAGATTTTAGTATTTGTATCTTCTAATTTGTTGCATATATATATATATATATATATATATATAATTTTTCTTAAAATAAAATTTATTATATATATTTTATTGGTAAATTAAGTTTTTTTAGTTAAATTACTATTTGAGTTAGAAGTCATTTATATAAAATTTAAAATTTATTGTATATAATTACATACAATTAATTATACAAAAATTCAATGCTAAAAAAATTATACCAAAATTCAAGTTGTAATGAAAAAATTAAATATTAATTAAAATTATATTATATTAAAAAATGATTTTCAATTCATATTCATAACCATTTTATCTAAAAAT
>CATIWJ010249861.1:0-21546 GCA_949640765.1 Croton laevigatus | reverse complement strand
CTATAATTTGAAAACTAAGCTTTCATCCAAGTCTGAATTAAACTCTTAAAAATCTGTTAATGGCCATTTTCTGAAAAGCACATCAAAAGTAAGGCCCAACAAATTGGAATAGAGTATCATGAACATTTTTTATGTAGTAATGTCAACGATAGACATGCATGCATATAAACTTCCTTTTCTATTTAGCCACTACCTGTCCCTGAAGTTAATAACAACTTAACTAGAAAGAGTGCACGTATTTGGCTTAATCCATTGCAGTTCAGACATTTTAAATAACTTGTATTGATTCGCATTCAAACAGAGTAACTTCCTTCCAAAACTTTAAAAAGGATCCTGATAGAGCATCGAGGTACTAAAGAAACTAACAGAACTGACATAAAATCCAGGGCCTTCATTCTAAAGGACATTCCAGAAAGGAAAAACCAAAACTGGTAGAACAAATAAATGTAAAGAAAAGAATGGTTGAAAATAAGTGAACTCACCATTTACCCATCTCATGAGAGAACATTTCCCCCCAGTTGCCACAACATCTTGGGGCACCCTGAAAAAAAAAACAAAAACAAAAACAAAATGTTAGTGAAATTATTATAAAATAAGAGTTGGTAGTCATAAAGAAGCACTACATACTGAACAACAACAAAGCCAAACTGCAAAAACAGCTCATAAGAAAGGGGGACAAAAAGGTTATCTTGCCATCAAAATTTCAAGGCTTTAAATAGAAAAGACAAGAGGCAGTAAGCTTACAAACAGAGGTTGAGGTATTCCTATGTATTAACATACAAATGTGCCTTAGCTAGTACATCAACTTACAACCCAAAATATACAAAATACAAAGTTCCATGAATGGAAACGGATAAAATTGGAATGATTGGACAAATGTCGACCATATGTTCTATTTGAACGGCTCAATCAGTCTTCATCTCACAGATTAAAATAATATGTCTGGGAAATTCCATAATCAAGGGTCTTGGACAGAAAACAACATGTGTGTCTTGTCAAGTCATATTCTTCCATTTTAGCTTATTTTACTGTTTTAACCGAAAATAAAAGCCAGAACCAATACCTTGGGACATCTTTCTCAATTTACCTAAGCAAAAAGCTTGAACAGAAATTTCACTGATATTCAACAATTCAGCTGAAGTAAGAGTAACCCAAAAGCCGAACTCCAGAAAATCAATCAATTTAACCAAAATATTTTCTACCTAACGCCCTGTTTGGCTCCAACACAACTTAAAAATCTAAACCTTTTTTCAATTAACCAGGAATTTTCAGACAATCAACAACTATATAATCAGATAACAGAACAAGAAACATACAAATACTAAAAAAGAATTACCATTCTCTGAACCACTTAACAGCAGGAGTCTTGGATTTGACAATGGGGCGTCCGAAATAATTGTGATTGAACTGAGTCTCCATTGACCCGTTGGGCCTTCCTTCACTTTGATCGGCTTATTAAAGCAAGAGTCTTTTTGAAGCGGTAAGGGATTACAGAGCTAATAACGAGATTGATTTAGAATTAGGGTTAGGGTTTGAAATTTGACAGAGAAGAAAGAAAGGGGATGGGTAAGAAACAAAAGTGAAGAAAAGCTTCAGCCTTCAAGCGTCATTGTTCATGTCCGATTAGTCTGTTATGTTAGGTTTTTAGACCGCTATGAACCGCGCGGTCAGCGATCCTATGGTTAAAACCGGACCTGCCTGCGGTTGGTTTGATTGAGCTTGTAAAGTTAAATTTTTTTTGGGAGAACTCCGAGTCCCTGAATTTTATGTTAAATAAAAACTTTGATACCTGAGTTTTGATAAATATACAAAGAGGTTCTCATAATTTTTCTTAAACTTTAAGGTCCTCTTGTTTATTTATTTTTCTTCTAATTTTCCGTTAGTCTCCCAATGTTGGTTGGAAAAATTACAAGTTGGTCCTTCTGAGAAGATTATTAAATTTCATTTTGGTCCTCTACGAGAAGATGCAATTGAACATTACGCAATTAAATTCATTGATTTGTTGGGAGTACTTTCTTTCCTAAAATAGAAAATATTTGTAGTAAACAAAAAATATAGTAGTTTATATAGTTTTTCCTAATTAATTTAATGTATGAATACTGTATGCAATGAATGTACATAAATTAATATGTGCAAATTCATTGTAGAATGAACACATAAAAATTGGCTAATGCATATAGAATTTAAAGAAACTTCTAAATTCAAATTTACTATGAGAACAATCTTATACAACAAAATCCCTATTAAAATCTAATTTTTTTTAAAAAAAATCTAATTTTAAATATACTAAATGAATTGAAATATTGATAAATCCTTTATTTCAATTAATTTTAAATTGGATAAAAAAATAAATCCCAAAACGAAGAACTAACTAGTCTAATTGAAAATAGAAATAGATTAGGTCAATCTTATATAAATAATCTCTACAAGTTTATCTACAATTAACAAACTTTTTAATTATTAAAAAAATTAATGATAGTTGCAATCACTTTTTAAAGTGATTATCTAAATCGTTTTAGACAATCACTTTTGAAGCTGGCGGGCCGACTAGCATTCCTCTTATGGTTCAAAAATCTCCACTAAAATTACAATTTACAAAGAGATAATATTAATTAACTAACAGAAATAATGAGAAAAATACACAAGAAAAAAGATGAAAATTGTGGAAAAAAAATCAGATATATTTAATTAATTAAATTAAAATCCTATTAAAAGAAAATAAAAGTAAAGGGGGCAAAAAAACAAAGAAAAGAAAGCAGAGTGTAACATCACAAAAGAATGACAGGCATATCACCAACTATCTTTGTTCATATTACCAACTTTTGGGAATCTTCTATTTGGACTGCATGACAGGTTCTTCATCTTCAATCAATTGATTAATTCAAATCATTTTATATTCACAAAACAAAATTCAAAAAAAAAAAAAAACTTTGACCAAATCACTATCCTCATCTCAAAACTCAAACTAATCATCATCATTTCAATGTAATTTCAGCTATAATCTCCCTTAACAACAATTTCCCTTTTGAAATATTACTATAATAATTATAATTACTATCATTAAATTCACAATTACTCTTTCTTTTCTTGCCCAACAATTTCAACTTCTTTTGCCTTCTAAACAAAATAAAACTCCTTATACAACTACTCCAACTTCTTGATGATGATACAAATTTCACTCTTTCAAGAGCAAACCCAAGTCGTTGATCAATGCCCGTTACAATATCGCTGATCGACGGACGATTTTGCTCGTTAGATGAAACACACCGTGAAGCCAAATGCAATAAGTGACTAATAATCCCTTCCAAGAAAATGGGTGGTACCCCAATTTTAGGGTCACAAATTTCTTTCAAGATTGAACCTTTTTTGACCTTTTTTCCAATTAGGGGAATTGCCCAATCTACAATAGAACAAGGTGTTCTATTAACATCAATAGCCTTTCTACTACTAATTATCTCTAGTAAAACTACCCCATAACTATAAACATCATTTTTGGTACTTAATTTGCTAGGAATGGTATAATTAGGGTCCATATACCCTATTGTACCAGCCGGTTGACTCAGCGAGTCGACTCGAGTTGCAAGTCCATAATCTGCTAACTTAGCATTAAAATTTGAGTCAAACAAAACATTAGCTGACTTAATATCTCTATGAATGATCAAAGGCTTGCTTTCTTCATGAAGGAATTGAATTGCTTTAGCGAGCTGGAGAGCGATTTCAACTCGGGCAGACCAAGAAAGTGGCTGTGATTTCGCTAAATGTAACGAGTCATGAAGCGAACCATTATGCATGAACTCCATAACCAGAACCTTATTTTTCTTGACCGAGTCATGACTCGTTCCGAGAAAATTGATTATATATGGACTTCTTTTGTTCGTTTCCTGAAGTGAAGATAAAACTGAGATTTCATTCTCGAGCTTCTTGGAATTGTCATTATCGAAGACATGATGATGATCAAGACCAAATGACGATTTCTTGATTGCGAGAATCTTGTTTTTATTGTTTTCTCGGAAAATAGCTTTGTAGACTGATCCATGGCTTCCTTTACCAATGAGAGTTGATGAAGAAAACCCTTCAGTGGCTTTAACCAGTTCTTGAAAATCGAATTCTTCTGCCATTTTCTTGTTATTTTCTTCTTCTTGTTGTTTGGTTAAAGACTGGATAGAGAGAAAAGAAAGAAGTGGGGAGAGAGAGACTGTGATTGGTTGGAAGGAAAATGAGATTTTCTTTCTCTCTTGAAGGTTGAAATGAAGGAAAGAACAGAGAGGGAAAAAAAAATTAAAAAGCTGTGGCAGCGAAAAAGAGAACAATTATGTTTAAAAAAAATAAGGAATAAAGGGGCTTTGTTTGGGTGGCATGAAAAGGAGAGAAAATAATAGGAAAATTATTGAAGAAAGGGAAAAGATGATGAATTGGGAATGAAATAGTTGGAGAAAAGAAATAAAGGTAAAGAGAGAGTATCCTAGTTTAAAGGAATTTCTGACCTGGATAAGACTGACCTGTTTGTTGGGTCCAACACCACCTTTTTTTTTTCCTTCCTTTTTAATTTTTTTTTAGCAAACTTTAATTTTCATTAATTAATAATTAGTTGTTTTTTATATTATAATAATTGAGATTATTAGACAAAATTACCTCTTTAAATAGTTATTATCTTAATTAATCCTTTACATATTATTCAAATTTCTAAAAATTATTTTCAATGCATTGTCAAATGAAATGTCACACAAAATAATTGTTTAGTTTCTTAACCATTTTTTTTTTTAATTTTACAAATAATTAATGGTTGTTTGAACCATAACAACAAACCATATAATCAATACTCCCTCTTTAATTTTCATTATAATGTGGAGCTGTATTGATTGTATAAAGAGTGAATTAGGTTATCATATTTAAAGTAACTGTAGCTAGCATTTCTCTTTCTTCTTCTCTCTCTATTATTAGCGTTGGTTTCTTTAGTATTTATAAAAAAAACTAACATAGATCATTTTATTCCATTTGAAAGAAAACAATTATATTAGTTAATTTACTATCTAAATTTGTAATATGAAAGAAAATTTTTTAAAAAAAAATCAATGATTGACATTGTAGTTTTTTACATCCTAAAAAATAGAAGAAAAAGAAAGAAACTTGGATGCTTGATTGGGCTTTAGAATGATGAATAATGAGTTGTTGGGCAAGCAAGATCAATTTAGTCTTACATCTCACCATAGGAAAGCCCAATTTATCACATCTGTTGTCCAAAGAACTCAATTTCATTCCCATCCATTGAGTTTTGGATTGGGCTCTTTATGTTAGTCATCCACAATTATGAACTCTCAAGTCTCAATCCATTACATAAGAGTTCTATGTATCTTCTAAAAATAATTAAAAAATCATCTTTGAAATATTATTGTGATTCCAAATAATTTTTAAATAATTTTTAACCTAAAAATTATTTTTTTAAACATTCCTAAAAATTATTTTTTAAAACATTCGGTAGCATAAATTTTAAAATTTTTTTTTTGGCAATTTTAAGTAAATTTTTTTATTGCATTTTTTTTTATGTTTTATTAATATATATTAGAAACAATTCAGACAACTATATTGTTCAAACAATTGATTTTTATAAAGAGCTCTTTAGAACGGTAAACATTAAAACAAAATTCCAAATTAAACTTTTTTTGCCATTATAATAATCCAAATAATATTATGAATTATATGCAAAAAGTGGTGAAGTCATCCTTTTTTTTTAAAGAACATTCATTAAATTGGAGAATTATTTTTGAAAAAAAAAAATCCAACATGTAATAGAACTTAGAAACTTTGAAGAGGAAGTACCAAATGTAAAAAATTGTATATTTTTAGGGCAAAAAATTGTACTATATATTTTTTTTTTACTATGTAAAAGTTACTACATAAAATAAAAATGTAAGGAAACGAAGGGACAATACTATGTTAATGAGGGTGTACATGGTGGTCCAAAACCAAGCCTTAGATTAGACTGTGTCCAACACTAGCTAGCTAGGCCTCAGCCCACTTGTACTCTAAGGTCCATAATCTTCTTTTATGGCACCAACCAAGCTTGAAGATGATCATTTTTGTAATGTTTTTTAACAAATCACATAGGGGAAATTTATAAAAAACTCCCCATATTATAGTCAAATAAACAAAAATATCTCTGATTATCAGATATTATACAAAAACATCCCTGTATTATTTTTCCGTTGACATTTTCCTCTCTCTGGCTATTTTTTTCTGTTAAAATAACGGTTAAATGACCAAAATATAATTTAACGGGTCATTTTGAAAAACTGAAGAAATAAGGGATTGATTGAAAATTTTTCCTATCTTCTTCCTCCCCAAACCAGAATCGGGAAAAGAGAGAAAGAAGAGAGAGAAAATGGGAAACTGGCCGATGAGCCACCATCGGCTGTCGACAGGCCAAACGCGCCCCACAGTGACGAAGGGCATCCATCGGCGAGTCAGGGAAGGTAAGCATCGCAGCGAGATTCCCTCGGAGGTAGCCGGAATTAGGGAGAATAGATTCGGTGGAATCATAGCTCCACTATTCACCGTCAACTTCAGATTGATTTTCCGGCAGCTACAGCAGTCCGATGAGAGAAAGGAGGGCACCGGTCAACTCCACTCATCAAGAGCTTTCGATTGATGTAAGCATTGCCGCCTGGAAACACCGTTTCCGATGATCGACAAGCAATGGCGGCTGAAAGCTTCCGATGTAGATTCCGACCACTCCGGTGATCGGACGGTGGATTTTAGGACTGATCTAGAATCTTCTCAACGCGAGCTTTCCGACGATGTAGACCTTATTGCCGATCTATAGCCGGATCGGAAAACGTGTTCAACAACTGAAACTTTTGATGGCTTTTCCGACATCCTTCGGCCATAGTCCGGCCAGTTTAAAGGTAAATTCTCAATCCTTATTCCATAAGCTTCACTTTGATTGGTCGCTGGATTTGAAAGTTGTGTTTTCCGGTGACCGATAGAATGATTATTGTGATGGTAAATCTGTGTTTTGTCCGTTGAGTTTGATTGCATATTTGGACTCCTTGCAGCGATACGAAGCTATTGATGTGCTCGAAATTGAAATCCGGCAACGTTTGCATTTAAGGGTGATTTCCCGGCAATCGACAGTGACCGGAATATTCTGCCGCCGGTGACATCGTTTGGGGAGGAATAAGATAGGAAAAATTTACAATCAATCTCTTATTTTTTCAGTTTTTCAAAAGGATCCATTAAATTACATTTTGGTCCTTGAACTGTTATTTTAACAGAAAAAATAGCCAGAGAGAGGAAAATGTCAACGGAAAAATAATGCAGAGAGATTTTTGTTTATTTGACTATAATATGGAGAGTTTTTTTGTAAATTTCCCAATCACAAATAAAATACACTCATTAGACTACAACGTCTTTCATTTTTTTACCAAATTGTAAATACATTTAACATTAGACTATACTTTTATTGCCAATCAGCGATACTTTTTTCATGCAGAAGATGAGAGGATTCGAATTCCGAATTTTTATTCTGATTACAAGTGCATTTATGACTAAGAAAAGAATCTCGATATAGCTAAATGATTGGGAATGATTTTTTCTGTAACTCAACAAGATTTTTACATAGAAATAAATCTGAATTGAAGTCTAAGATGGACAATAGAGTGTCAGAATTAGATGTGTGGGTTAAACCTTATTAGCTAGCTCTCACTATCTCATA
This sequence comes from Croton laevigatus, assembly GCA_949640765.1. Taxonomy (NCBI): domain Eukaryota; kingdom Viridiplantae; phylum Streptophyta; class Magnoliopsida; order Malpighiales; family Euphorbiaceae; genus Croton; species Croton laevigatus. The sequence goes on along the minus strand of CATIWJ010249861.1, from coordinate 13,835 downwards.
AAGATAATGTTTGAATCAAATTTAATATTCCAACCAAACCAATCTATGTATAATAATACTATAACTAAATTCATTATACATGTGTTTTTTTTTTTTTCTAATTTTTTGTATACAAATATAATTTTATATAAGTCAAGTAGAATGTTCCAAAAAAATATATATATATAATTATAGTTGACACTTAAGTAAGTAAAATTATGATAATTGTACAATCAACCAAAACAACTGGCAGATTTTGACTAGACCCGGTCAAATATTTCTTTGTAAAAGAAATGTAATTTATAAAATCAAGATGAGTAGAAGACAAATGTAGCTAATTTCTTTGTTAGAGATGCCTACAATACAACAATGCTCAGTCCTCTTATTTAGGAGGAGGTTTATCCTATTTCTTAGGGGCAGGGCAGCTCCATTTGTGCTATCTATGATAAGGACCACAATTATTGTTTTAGACATGTATTTCATTTATTCATTCATACATAGACTAACAAACCTATAATTATAACCATTTTAACAAGAAATTAACAAGTTAGCTGTTGGGAGGCAAATTTAGTCAAGTCAAGCTATTTCACTTTACTCAATTGAATTTAAAATTTTAATCCAAACTACAATTGGAGTTCTTGAGATTTCAGCTGATTTGTTTAGTAAAATGAAAAGCGTGGACAATTAAATGAATGTACATTTATTAGTAGAAGTTTTAATTTAAAAAATTATTTCCAATATAACATAGTCTTTAACTCCATAATTTATTCTTTTTTTTTTATTTCTCAAGCACGTTATTTAATAAATAATCAATCATGTGATAATGTTAATATGGATGTTGTCTAATAAACCCTTTAAAAATAGAAAGTTTGAAAGATAAATATTTATTGACACGTCAGTTTGATGATTAAATGAGACAACTCAATAACAAAATGAGCTAAAATTTGAATCTCTTTAATATTAGCTCAAGTATGTATCTAATAGTCACTCATAATCTCTTTTTTACTAGCAAGTCACTCACTAGTTATTCGTTCAAGATCAACTCAAAAACTATAAAAACCAAATTTGAACTTACGGTACTTGGTTCGGTTCGGTTCGATTAAGGCAGATTTGCACTCCTAGCTAGCCGCCTCGGGGTCAAGTCATATGAGCAACCTTACTTTTATATAGTTGTAGTAGTAGATTATGTTTTTGGTGCAATTAGATTATATAAATAAATAATAAGATTAAGGAGAAAAAGAAATGGTGGTATATAGAATGATTGTGTTGTGTTAAATTATTGGATCACGAGAGAAACGAGCTACCCTTCACATCAATGTACATTTCTGGATAAGAAGACGTGTCCCCTCTTTTGCCCCCCATCTCCTCTCCTCTCCTCTCTCCTCTACTTTGTCCTTACATCATTCTTTTTCAACAATCGTGTTATATCACTGCATGTCACTCCACCAACTATCCTAATATTTTTTTTCATTTTCTACACAATATATATGTATTTTCACTTTCATAAGTTTGTTCTCTTTTATAATAATTAAGTGCAGTTCTTTATTCAAGTGGATTCAAAGTAAAATTAATTATTTTATCTCTTAAATAATTAGTTAATATATGTTATTTTTATTTAATTATGTGATTGACAAATACTAAATCACGAGTGCCGACTAACCGGATTCGAGCCGGCACCACAACCACTGAAGAGCGGCATTATCTTTGTTTCTCTTTTTTAAAGAATAGTCAACTAATTATATGTTTCATACTAAAATTCAAATTCCTCCCAAATTAGTAATATAGAAATTAGAAAAAAAATATGAAAGCCTCGCACAATGAATAATCAAACTCGGTACTAACTATATAGTTATAACAAACAAAGTATATGAACAATAAGATTAGACTCATCATAACTTAGGTAAGGTTATTTTGTTAAATCATAATAAATTAATATTGCTTATGTTGTTTTTAATTTTTCCAAAATGTGTAGATGGAAAATTATAGTGAAAATCCAAAAATGAGTGCGGTTGCATGTGCACGTGACGTACATGTGCGGTCAAATATGAGCTAAACCCTTTATAATCATCACATAACCATTTCTTTTTCCCTGTCTTTTAATCATAAGGGTTCCACTTCATAAATATAGTGGGTGATTCAACTTCATTCCATTAAGCTTCTTTTCCCGCCAAAAAAAAAGGTAACGGTTAAAACTGTCGCTGTAATAATAAGTCCACAAACTACCTATAAGGTTTTTGCCTTTTTTTTTCAAATTTTTGTTTAAATAAAACAAGACATTTTATTCAGTACAAATACAGTACAATAAAAGATATAGTAATTAATAATAGCAAGTCGGGACAGATGGTGGGTGTTGAGCAAGTTTGGGGTCTTCGCCTCCAGAGTCGGTGGACACTGAGAGTGAAGCGCTTTGGGCCCTGTTTTTTAGTTTTAAGGTCGTGGGCTTGAATCTGTTTCATACCCATTCAAAATTCAAGTCCAACATATCATATTGGGAAATATATAATTCAAAAGCGAATATATAGCAGAATTGAAAAAAAAAATTGGTCTTATTAAATTTTAAAACAATAAATATTAAAGTGAATTGGAACAATAAATATTTATAAGTGAATTGAAATATTAAAGTAGTAAATGAAAAAAAAATTAAAGTACAAGAATATGGGATTAAAAATAAATAAAAATATGAATTTGGACTTGTTTAAAATTTTTTTAGGATTCAAAGAAAAAAAAAACTTTTCTTATAAATTTGAAAGAACTAAAAAATTAGGTATCACTTGATTCCACATTTTACTTTCCACAGCTTCTACTTCTGATATATGTTCGTTTCAAACTTTATACTTCTACTAGGTGCATGAAAAAGAACAATTCATTTGTAGTAGGAAAATTCTTATTTCAATTGAATTTATAAGAACACTCATGGATCAAGTTGAAATTACATACTAATATTTGAATGAAATCGAACAGGAAAACTTATGTATTTTCCCTGTTTATTTATATAATATATGTGAAATTTTTCTCATAACTAATTAATTAATTGTACAAAATTAGGTGGGACAAAAATTAAAACAAAATTTGAACTTGATCAAGGCATCATTCATTGCAGAATGGAGCTTATATGATAATAGTTTTTAACCTAAAACACACCACAATTTTAACTCTAGTACAATTCAAGAATCCTATCTCCAAATGTGACAATTAAGCATGAAACTTTCTCAATTATGGGCCAAAGTACTAATGCACTACTCTATAAGAGTACATATTCAAAATTAACCTTTTTCTACAATACATTACATTTGTTATTATTATATAAAAATGACACTTTTATGTATAAAAATAAAAAAACAAGTGTGACATTTTTTTCTGAACAAAGTTCTTTTTTAAGAGTTTGAATTAAAGTTGCAGCTTTTTATTTTTATTAATATTATTATTTGATGAACAGCTTTAATTAATTTTTTAGAAAATTACTAGTTTGTTTGTAAATAAGAGAAATATAAAAGGTCAAAAAGGGAAAGTAAATGGGAACAGAAAGAAATGAGGATCAGGACTAGAAAATCATTGATGGATGGGGCATGGTAAAAAATTTAAGTGTCACACACAAAATTTTCAGTAGTACAGAACAGAGACCCCACTAATTACAAGGTCCCTAAAAAAGTAGTAGTCCATGTGGAGGGCTGAAATTTTTTGTCTGACAGTCCTTTACCCACCATCATTTGGGAATGTGATGTCAATTTTCTATTTACTTTTTTCTTTTTCCTGGTCATACTTAAAGTCCCTATCTTACCCTAAACTTTGGTTGTATTCTTATTGAATACCCAAAGTTTAATTTTCCATCCAATACATCCTAATTCAAAATGTTTAATTTTTAATTATATGCTCAAATTTTGAAATTAGGTTTAATTAAATTGAAAGAAAAGTTGTGAGAGAAGTAGTCTTATCTTAGCTAGTTAAGGTTAACTAAGAGCATGTTAAAAAAAATTCAATTTAGTATTTTTAAACAAATTAGGCTAAATCAGCTTTAACTTTTGATTATTGAAACTCAAATAATTTAGCACGATAAAAATAGAGTAAAAGGAAATAAAACCAACAATCAATAAAATAGATAACAAAAGAAAAGAGTAGAGAATGGTAAGACAAATTGATATTTTGACATCCAATAATAAAAAAAATAAGGGTTAGGTTTTTGGGAAAAAAATAACGCTCATCTTCACTATAATTGATATTACAAATAATTAAAATAATATCTCAAAATTAATTAGTAAATGTATTTTTGTTAACATCTTATATTTATTTATAATTTTAGTAATATGAGTAACCTAACTTATTTTTTGTTGTTAAACAATCGTTTGAAAAATATTGTTATTAGTATTGTTGTTGCTATTATTAAACAATTATTTGGAACAATTATTAATATAATTATTACAATTATTATTATTATTATTATTGAATAATATATATTTAAATTAATATTTATTTTCCAAAATTATGATTAGTTGTTAAGATTAAAACACAATAATAAGATAATGTAATATGATTTAGCTTTGATTTCGGACATTAGGTTTGAGAATAGTTCCAGGTTTCTAGTGTTTCATAGTTAGTATCGGATTTAGCTCCTGAAATTTTTTTCATCATATATATATTATTCCCTCAATTTGGCAAATGAATTCAATTTAGTATGTTTAAACAATTTTGTTCTCGATTTCTAAATTACCAGAACAGATTTATGTGGGACGAAATTGACTCATCTGTCCATATCAGGGACTGATTTGATAAGAAAAAAGTAATTTTGAACTATTTGACGAAATTAGCATAATTTAAGGACCAAATTGAACCATAAACCTATAATACCATGGCTATGACGTTTTTACACAATAAATTTCTTCTTCTCAGGCTCTGACCAATGTCTTTGCTCCTCACCCAGCAGGCACTACAGTAATATTGCTCAGAAATAGAAAAGAATAATGAATTTACAACTATACCCATGAAAGAGAATGAGTTCTAATATTTTATTATTAGTTTAAAATACTTAATTAATAAATTTGATTAAGCATTGTTAAGAAGATAGGATAAAGATTTGAGTTGGATTTGTATGGTTAATTAGGGATTAATTAAATTAGATGATTATCTGTTAAGAATATAATAAAGTGGGTCCAGTTGGGCTTTGGCTGGCTGATAGTGTTGCCCAAATTATAAAAATAAAAATAATACTACTAATATAGTATTAGTTTTGGTTTGAAATATAAGGAAAGCAAAAATGATTTGGGCACCACTAAAGTTTTTTCCTTTTTTTTAAGTTTGGCAGCCCACCTCTAATAATGAGTGGACAAAAAAGTACTTTACTAAAACATTGTTTAAAAAAAAAAGAAAAATTAACCACTAACTTTTTTCTAGAAAGCATTATTATGTTAATTACAGCTTTATAATCTCCATTAACAAAATTATAAAACCTTATCCCAATCAAATATTACTAAATATAATTTACGCGCCAACACATAACCTAGTTGGAAGTACATCTATAATGTAACAATAAATCAGAGTTTAAATTTTACTATTTTGATACTAAAAAAAATGACGATAACTTGTGTTTATATGTAAATATGAAAACTGTAACATCTCATATTGGCTTACGGAGAGCCGCAACGAAATGATACGCTCTAATAAATATAATAACTAAATAAACTATTTTCAACTAAATATTTATTAATATAACGTCATTGTACATATAGCGTTTATGGGTCAACTACTTAATTTTCATAATATATACATGCCAAACTAACCGTACATGCATATAAAACATTACATAATACCCAAAAATTCACCTCTTACAGGATTTCTGGTGATGAACGGCAGATCATCTAATATTCGCTAGTCCACTCTTTAACCAGTGAGTTATAGGTGTTACAAAAATGATACTAAAATTATTTAATCAACATTCTTGAAAAATTAGGGATTCACTGTATGAATGGAATTGAATTAATTAAGATATAAGTTAAAATGTATTTCTAATTAGTCAGACTAATTAATCCGAAATCAAATGGTACAATTTGTTAGTTGTTGTTGTTGTTGTTATATTATATTATATTATTATTATTTTTGGAAAGAGAGTGGAGAGCATTGTTGAAATAGAAATATAATAAAATTAAAAGCAAGCATTTTCTTCCCTCTCTTGACTTGACTTGTTAGATTTAATTTAAAAAAATCTCAATCTACCAAAAAGAAAAAAAACTGGCTAAAATTTTGAATAAGGCAATACTGTCATTTTGCAGGCATGTCTGCCCCTTTCAAAATAACAAGTGTCCAAATTAAAATTTACTATACAACAACCCAAAATAGTATAATTTTTATTTTTTTATAGTAAAAGAATGAAGAAAATAAAAATACGGAAAGTTACAATTTTCTCCATGTAGTTTTGAAAACAAATGATTTTCTCTTTATGCTTTATATCTGTTAAACAATTAACTCCTTCCGTTCAAATGTCTCTAATATTTCGTTAAATTTATGGTCATTTTACTAATTTAACCTTGGATTATTATTTTATTATTATTATAAATTAAAAAATAAAAAGAAAAACAAATGCAGCATCCACTCTACTTCCTTCTCGACCTCCACTAATGCTACCTCCGCCATCTCCACGGTGATTCCAGTTGCTAGAAAGTTCAATCGACGATAGAAATGAACAAACCACTATTTTTAACAAGTTATGCATAAATTTGCTAAAAATCACAAAAAACAATCTGAAACTCGTCTGAAAATGGGCCAATAGAAAGCCCCAACAAATCATGACAATCTATACATCAAAACAAAGCTCATAAAGAGAGGATTTCGAAAATACCAATATCGGAGCAAGAAGGTGGCCTATAATTGAACAACAATCAGAGACGCGAATTGAGATGTGTAAGGAATAATGAATGATAACTTGTGTAAGAATGTTAGTCATGTTTGCGATCTGAACGAGTCGGACAACTTGACCCATTCATATCTTCCTTCCTAGCAACAAATTAGCGATAATGGGCTTTATGAAGAGTCGATCATTGGTCTTACTTCGCTTGTTTAAGCTGTGTATTGCCGGAGGCAACTAAAAGTTTCACCTTCTCTCTAGTTGTTTGTCAAGAGTAGATCAAATGGTTAGAGATGGCACTGGTGGAGGAGGTGGTCTGGTGGAGGTGGAGAAGGTAGTGTTTGTGGAGATCGTGGAGGTGGCGTTGGAGGAGGTGGAGAAGGTAGTAGGTTCTATGTTTTTTCTTTTTTTTATTTTTTAATTTATAAAAATAATAAAATAATAATCTAAGGTCAAATTAGTAAAATGATTATAAATTTAACGAACAATTGAGAATATTTGGATGGAATGAATTAATTGTCTAACAGATATAAAACACAGAGAGAAAATAATTTATTCTAAAAACTATAGGGAGATAATTGTTAAATAAAAAAAAATATTGGGAGAAAATCGTAATTTTTCCGTAAAAAAAAAAAACCAGGAGTGTGGGGTTGGGTTGTGATGACCTGTCCCACTGCATTAGATGCCTTTATCTGATGCTTAACTGCGCTGTCTATTTTGCTTGCTTCTCTGGATTCACATTCACTATAACAAAACAACCAACCTTTCCTAATTCCTTCTCTTATTTATTATTTTGCATTAAATCCTTTTATTATTTTTTTTCTCTCTCTCTCTCAAATTTCAAATGTTTGTTTGATTTAGATGTCGGTATATAATAGTGATTCATATTTGTGTTTGGTAAAATTGGTTCATATTTGTTTGTAGTGAATTTCATTTTAAAATTATAATTCTAATTATACATAAAATTAATAACTTTATTAATTTTTTTAGATGATTATAGTATTTTTATTATTGATATATTAAATAAATATAATATTAATTAAATATTATATTATATTCATTATATATTATTTTTTAAATAATAAAAGTAATAAATTTAATAATAATTTAATAAAATTTATTTAAATAAATTTAATATAATACAAATATTAATATCTTTAGTTAAAAAAATAAAATTTTAAATCGAAACTAATAGAATTTGTAGCTAATTGAGATTTCAAATAGCTATCACTATAATTATTAATTTAGAATCATATTAAACACTTAAATTTTAATTATTTTTCAGTTATATGAAACACTAGAACCAAATGGTAATTTAATATATGTTAATTTGAACATAGAGGAGGCTGATTGACTGGAATCGGACCTAAGACTCCGACATATTTACTATTATTTATTTATGTGATAAGTAGGATGACCAATTAGACCACATATTGGTTAACGCTTTTTAAGTATTTTTGTAATATAATGTTATATGTTGTTATTTTTATGTCCTTTGATAACAAAACTTTGAAAATGTATGACTTTTAAAAGTTCAAACAATAGTATGAATTTCTAACTTTAGGCAACAAAAAAAAATTAGGCAACAGTATGAAATTCTAACATTTTCAACATTTTGTAAATAATTAAGATCTATTTAGTCCCATAGATCTATATTTTGAGAAAAAAAAAAAAAGTTGAATAAATAAACAGTAAATTTGTTGAATAAAATCAATCAGCTTTGCTTGTGAGGTAGGACTTTGATGCAAGTACACAAAGGACCTCCTTTATCTGTAAAACTGTACAACTAAAAATGACCCAATACTGCAACTAAACCCAGACATTACTCTGTAACTTTGCCCACCCACTCAAAACCTTTGATCAAGCTTTGCATTTTTTTTTTTTTTACTTCCATATATATACATTAGGCACCATACAATATTTTTTCCTAGATTAAAGTTTTCTTTCATGGTAAGTACAATGTTGCCCTTTGTATTATATCCACTTTGTTGGTTAAGATGAGGGCATTATTGGATGGAAATTTAAGAAAGTGAGCCTCCATTCTATAACATGAAATTCATGGATTTTTTTCTTTAAGGAAAATACTAATATCCTGCACTGTTCTTAGATTGAGTGTAAAATTTACTGAACTTTTTGACCAAATATTATGAATTTTTTTACCATATGTTTTTTTTTTTTTTAAAAAATTATTTCATTGGGTGAATATTTTTTTATATAATTACTTCATTAGGTGAAATTAAATAATAAGGCATCAATCATTAACTTTTTTTTTAGAAAAAACCAAAAATCATTATTCAACAAATTTAAATCAACCCCGTAATGTAGTGGAACGGCAAGCTGCGTGAAGGTCAACCAACCACGTTCGAAGTTTCGCGCCTGCACAAATTCAAATGATTTTCTAGTTACGTGCGTAATACTTCTGTTAAAAAAAAATACTTCTAACTATCATAATACATCAGTTGGTTTAGCGGAATGAATCTGATATCACTTGAGCAAGGTCTACCATTCCGACCATGTATAAATAATAAAAAAAAACTCAACTTCCAATTTTCCAATTAGTAACAGAATAAATAAATAAATAATATTTTTAAAAAAAAAATTATTTTCAGAAATAGTTAAATAATTATGACATCAAAATTGTTAAATTTAAAGTTCCGTGTACCTAGACTAAGTTAAAAATTTCACACGCCTGTAATAAAATGAGTTAGCCAAACCCAATTTCTTTCTCTTAACCTGCGCACCAAAGAAAAGAAAAGAAAAGAAAATAAAGACAAGAGTCAATCTGAAAACAAAAACTCTAGTCCCTCTTACTTAGCTGCTGTCCAAAACCCTCCTGCTCCCCATTTTTATATTCTCTCTCTCTCCTGTTCTTCAAGAACAACACATATGGAGAAATTGGAGAAGAAAATTATGGGTTTTTGATCAATTTTCATTTTTTAAAAGAAACAAAATGAAAGGAATAGAAAAAGAAAAAAATTAAAAATTCTTTCATCAGTCCCACACCACCCCACACACCTTCCCCAATGGAACTTACAGATATGCAAAGCAACAAGCAAAATAATACCGTTCAAGAACCCCACCACCACCACCACCGTCAGCACCACCACCTCCAACAGCAACAACACCACCCAGTTGTTTCTTTTGATGGCAGATCATCTGTTAGTGGAGGACCATCTCAAGGTCCCTTTATGGGCTCCATCTCTATCCAACAATCTCATCACCTTCATCATCCTCTTCATCATCATCTTCAACATCATCCTCATCATACTACTCTTTCTTCTCCTTCTTCTTCTTCTCCAGCTCCTCCTTCCTCTTCCTCCGCCGCCGCAGCTGTTGGGTCTGCTCCTTCTACTTCTTCTTCTTCTTCTACATCTTCTCCTACCTCTACCTCCACCACTTCTACTTCTTCTGCTGCTCCTTCGCAGCTCGTCGATGCTTCTCTTGCCATCGCTACCAGATCTGGTCCTGTTCTAGATACTGCGAAGAAAAATCAGCAGAATCTTAATTCTATTACTACTGCGACCACAACAGCGACGACTACGACGGCGGTGACTGCTCCGGTAAAGCGGTCGACGAAGGACCGACATACTAAAGTAGACGGAAGAGGGAGAAGAATCAGAATGCCGGCAACTTGTGCTGCTAGGGTTTTTCAATTGACACGAGAATTGGGACATAAATCCGATGGTGAAACAATTGAGTGGTTGTTGAGACATGCGGAGCCAGCAATTATACAAGCTACCGGAACTGGAACTATTCCGGCTAATTTTTCTACTTTAAATGTTTCGATGAGGAGTAGTGGATCCACTTTATCAGCTCCGCCGTCGAAATCCGCTCCTCATTCGTTTCATGGAGCTTTGGCTTTGGCTTCGGCTTCTCATCATCCTCATTACGAAGACAGTTTTGCTCATCATACAGCTATGTTAGGATTCCAGCACCAGCAGCATCATCTAATGACAGCAGATCAAATAGGAGAAGCGCTTCCGAGTGGTGGCGGTGGAGGAGAGAGTGGCAGTGGCGGCGGCGGAGATTCTAATGAGAATTATGCAAGAAAACGTTTCAGAGAAGATTTATTCAAAGAAGAGACTCAACAACAACAAGGAGAAACCGGCAGTGGTGGCGGAGGAGGATCTCCGATTAAAGGATTTAAAAGCAATTTACAGCTACCAAAACCACAACATCAACAAGAAACAAGTGGTGCCGGACTACTTAGGCCATCAAATATACTACCAGCAACTGCTATGTGGGCAATGGCACCAGCGCCGAGCAGCGGCAGTACATTTTGGATGCTACCGGTAACAACCGGTGCTGGGGGAGCTACTGGTACATCTGGAGCTGGACCATCATCGGAACAACACCAGATGTGGCCATTTCCTACGGCAACACCATCAAGTGGAAACACATTACAAGCGCCACTACATTTCGTACCAAGATTCAATCTTCCTAGTAATCTAGAATTCCAAAGTGCAAGAGGAAATGCATTGCAATTGGGTTCCATGTTAATGCAACAACAACAACCTTCACAACAGCTTGGATTGGGAATGTCAGAACCAAATTTGGGTATGTTAGCTGCTCTTAATGCATATTCTAGAGGTGGTTTAAACATGAATTCTGAGCAAAATAATCCATTAGAACATCAACAACATCAGCAACCTCAAGGTACTAACAGTGGAGGAGGAGGAGAAGAAGATCCCAATACTTCTCAATAATCACAGAATTTATAAAATACAAGTGGGTTTATTTTATTTTAATTGCTCTAAATTCAATTTCTTTTCACTTCAATTACAAACAAAAGAAGCTGGCTAAGCTTATAGCTAGCTAGAAAAGAAGCTTGAAAATTCCATGGAAGAAGTAGAAGATGATGATGATGGAGAATGAGAGTTTCAATGATCTTTTAGTAATTTTCCATTTTGGTTTTGGGTTTTTTAGTTTTTTTTTGAGGGTTTTTTTTTTTTTGAATTCTTCTAGATTGATTATGTACTGTGGTATGTAATTGTTAATTTGGTCCAAAAATAGGGCAAAAAAATCAAAAAGAATAGTTGATAGGGAGAGAGTTTGTATAGGAGGGATATTTGTTTGTGTTTATTATTTACTAGTATAATTGTTTGCTTTGTTTGTATGAGGAAAATTGAAAACAAGCAAAAGGAATTGAGAGTTAAAAAAAAAAAAAAGAAAAAAAAATCAGTTTTTGTTTATATATAATTTTCCAATTTATATTTAAATTTTTTACCTTGAGATAAAAGCACCTCTTTTTCTTTCTCAAAATGCATAAAGGGTATAACAGGAAAGTAAAAAAAAAAGCAAATTAAAGAGATCTTTATTTATATATCTTTTCTTATATGATAAGGCAAATGTGGGAAGAAGGAACATACTGAAGGACATTGTAAAATTTCAATGTGCCTGTTTGCTCTTTTATCAAAGAAAGTAGAAATTGAAGAATAAAGAAATCTAGCAACTTACCCAATTGAATTTTTTACTTATACATGCCAACTGGGGTTTACCTTCCAAGTTCCACCACCTATAAGTCTCCCTTTTTTAGCTTTCTTCTTTGTAGAAAAGAAGCAAAATAAGTCAATTAGGTGTGGTTTGGTCTCTTCTTTTTCACTATTCTTTACCTTGTAAGAAGGAAGATACTAGCTAGATACTAGGTTGTTTATTAGAATTAATTAATTGGCTAATAAGTAAACATCACTTTGTATGTATAGTAAAATTTACCTTCTAGAAATACTAGTAAGTTTTGAAAGTGAAATTGGTCGTGTAGCAATTGGATGTGTGAGATACTATGTTTTTTTATTGCGCGATTTTAATAGATGTGTTACAATACAATGTCTTCAGAGATATTATTATTGAATCGGTTTATTTCAGTTATATTGTCAAGTTCTTCTATGATGATTGGTAAGTGTTTATTGTTTAGGTTTATAGGGAGACTCACTCAGTGGCGGCAGATTGCTTGACGAGAGAGGCTCGTGGTGACGTTTATGATTTGTGCATATCGCTAGCTCCTCCTTGTATGGTATGCGGATTGTGTTGGAGTTGTATGGCCTCGTGTTGTTTTTTAATGGGTTAAATTCCTCCTTAGCATTCAAAAAGAGTGTTTTTATAATATCTCCACGAATTCTGTATTTTTGATACTATCATAAATGAACGGCTTATTTTTAGTGATTGAGTTACCTTGTATAAATTTAGTCGATAATAATTTCATTGATCAAAACCAAAGAAAAGACAGTAGCGTTTAGTGCATATTTTTATTGATTGAGTTAACTCAGTTGAATTTAATCAATAAGATATCGGCTTAAAATTAAAGAAAATGCTTATTTTTTTTTCAGTGAAAAGACAATACTATTTTTAGACTAATTGATCGACTTTTTGTATAGCAAGGTCAATTATAAAATTATAACTTAAATAATGAACTTTGAATTGATAGGCTTCTAATAAATAATTTAAACTAAACAATACTTACTTACCATTCAAACTATACACAAATAAATTTTATATTTTAAATGCTGAAAAATTGAATCATCCACTTAGACAAATTTGTCTTCATCTAATGAACTAATATCTCTTCCACTCTCAACAACTCAATTTAAAGAAACACAATAAATTAGAGCTTGAAACTAAGCCATATTTACAATTACAAATACTACCTCCGTCTTTTTATTTTTTTATATTTCAAACAGTATGTTTAGGTTGAAGTTTAGTGTTGATAATTTGATGGGTTGGATTAGGTGGATTAAAATATTATTTATATATAACTAAACTACAGTAATCATACTTTATAACTAACCTAAACATATTTTAATCTACCTAACCTAACCCATTAAACTATCAACACCAAAGTTCAACCTAAGTATGCTGTAAAATATGTAAAAAAATGAAAAAGATGGAGGTAGTATAATTATAATTAGCATATTGAGAAATTAAAATATTACTAATTTACTTATATTATTTTCTTCGGGAACAATGTTTAATTTGATTTTCATAAAATAAAAATAATTTATATTTAAAAATAAAATATTTTTTAGTGCAA